>JAPDSC010094256.1:0-14135 GCA_026290005.1 Latrodectus geometricus | reverse complement strand
TATATATATATATATATATATATATATAACAAGGATTAGATTGGCTTTTATGTGGTCCAGCGCTAAATCCAGTAAAAAATACATATGGTATAAAATCAAAGCTACTAATTTAAGAGTTAACTAATGTATTGTTGCTACAAATATGAAAAAAAAAATCTATTTTATTACAATTTTGTGAAATTACATGCATTGGTATTACTAATTGATTAATGAACTATTTCTAAAAATATTTGATGGTTTCCTGATAAAAATTGAAAAAAAATATCAAATGAATCTTTTATAATATATAATATTATTAGGATGTAAATATAATCTTAAAATGTAATTTAAATATTTAAAAATTTGTAATTTTTGTACACAAGTGAAAAATTTACTTCGTGTAATATATAATCTAGTTAGTGAAGGCGGGCAGTTTTTAACGCTCTTAACGCATTATTTTCCTGTAAGATTTGTTTATTTACGATTAAAAGAGAGAAAAATCTTCTTAATGATTTATCACAACAAATGTGCAATCCGAAAGCAATAAACACAGCTTCTATCTCCCATTGTTCAACAATACCTGGGATAGAAATTGTGATTTTACATTCCGAATAGAGAAATTTTCCACTGCGAGATTTTTTATAAAGAATTTGCCAGTGTAATGGATCGTTTGGCAATTGAAAGCTGTTGTGAAGGCTTTTGAATATTCGTCCAATAATGATTTAAGACAAAATCTTTCATAGATATACGGACTGTATACACGTGTCGCAAGGGAAGAAACATGGAAAACTCACAAACATCCGTCTCCCCCTTTTTTTTAACAACGGTTAGATTTAAACCACAAGTCTTTCATTCTGAACAGTGCAATCCATTCACTAATTTACAGTCAGACTACTTATAATAAATTTTATATAAAAATACATTACAGTTCCTTATGTACTGTATAGAGATTTAGAGAGTGAATTAGTCGTTTTAAATGTACCATTTAACACCGGCACAAATGGGGTAGCTCTTATTATTAATTAATTTTGGTTGCTTATCATAAGTACATTAATAATTCTATCAATTTATAACAAGAAAATAAGCATGTTAATTTTCATCGGAAGTGATAATGTTTAATAGTACAAGAACTACTCATTTTTTTATGAGAAAAAGAAGTTTTAGACGAACTATAGATTAACAAACTTCTTCTTCTCTCTCTCTCTCTTTTTTTTTTTTTAAATTTCTGTTTTTTTACATTTTTTATTTTACATTTATAAAACTGTTAATAAGATTACCTTCCTCACATTTATATGTTGCATATTTTTGCAAAAAAATTTAAAATATTTAAAGAATAGCGGTTGCTCCCCAGTTGGAGAAAACAGTTCCTACTTTCATTTTGCAGCAAGGTGGTGCTCCCCCGCATTAGAATAACAACGTACAACATACTTGAGTTCCTAGACGAACGTCTACCCTATCACTGGATTGGCCGTGCTGGGCCACAGGATTTGACAGTGCTTCATTGGCCGGTGAGATACCCAGACCTTAGGCCCAGTGATTTTTTTCTCTGGGGTTTTGTTTTATCATTTATGTAAATTATGAAAAAAATTATCATTAGATTATCAAAAAAATTCTACTTTAATAAATTTTTCGTCGCATAATCCTTTTACTTTTTATGCAATGGAATAAAACTGATAGAAAAAGTATTTTTGGTGAAACTAAATTTCACTTAATTAAGAAATAGTTTTTAATTATATTTTTCCGTTTTCTTTTCTTTTATTTTTCTAAAACAGTATTCGACATTTAATTTACATTTTATCTTCAAAAATATTTTGTCATAAAATATTATTTTAAAATCTGCGTGTATGTTAAAAAGGATGGGGAAATATTAGTATAATAACTTAAAATTAAAATTTTGTTATAAATTCATTTTCTAAAACAAATTTGTTCCGCTGTATGTCGATTCATCTCATCATCTCATCTCAGAAAATTGAGTGTGTGTCATAACTATTGACGAAAGAGATATACTGTATTTGTTGGTGTCACTTTACTACATGACTTCTAGAGATATGATCAGAAACGCAAACAACCACTCCCTACCCCATCTTTAAGATGATTCAACTGTTCCCGACAGTCAAACCTTGAGGTAAAGGATCCCCGGTCATCAAGTACTCACAATCTTTTAAGCCCTTCTTTATTTTCCACCTCTAACCGCACAAAATACCGTCCGAAAAATACCCAAAGCTTCTTGTGGTCGATTACGTCGACAAACAAGCCCTTGTCTATCAAAGGGTTAAGGGACACAAGCCCCCTTTGATGTCGTCCGCTCGGCCACGGGGCATTTCCCTTGACCACTCCGGAAAATGTGCCGGTAGGGGTTTCGCTTTAATTCAGAAATCGGTTCATTGCTGGGGATAAGTACATAGGAACCGATTGAAAAGCAAAGCAGTACATAAGCCTCTTCTCTGAAGGTGAATGCTGAGGGAGGGGAAGGGGGTGTTGCGTTTAGAATGTGGGGGACAAGAGCAGAATTCAGCTCTTTGTGACTGTTTTTTTATTATTATTATTAATGCGGAGTTCTCAAAAATCAGTGTGACCCGCCGCATGAGGCGAAATTGTGTGCAAACGGGCATCCACTACAAAAACGTCCACTTCCGTTTAGTGGAAAGATGTAAGAAACGTTTGTTGTTCCCCTTGAGCATCAAGAAAGGGTTTATTCCTTCATATAATATTTTTTATGCTCACACACAAAATACTTTTTATATGAATTATTCTAAATTTGTATAGAATTCCATAAAAGGCGCCTCCTTCTTTGCTAAATTCCCCGTGAAAAAACGCGTTTCCCTTTTAAGCAAATGTAAAAATAATTTTTCTCAAGATGAACTTGCACTTTTTCTTGCATGTGTACTTTTAAAACCAACCATGGATTAGTGTACTGTCACATTTTAAATGGTAAGTAAAATATTTTTAGCATATACTTTATTAATAAATTAACATTTTGGTTTCAAATTTTTCATGTTTATTTTCATCTATTAGTATTGATTTTCTACAATTTATATTTATTTAGAAAGTTTTATATAGTTTATTCTTCTGAATCTAGCATTAAAAAATGATTTTTTTATGGAGCAGGAAATAAGACTTTTTTGCGATAATTCCATTACTCAACTGAAAAATGAAGTCTATCATTTTTGTCACAATTTTAATATTAAATCCTTAAAAATTAATTTTATTTCTATAAAACTTATAAAATAAACAAAGGTATTTTTAAATAATTAATTTTTTAAAATTTATGTAAAAATAACTGAAATTTATTGAATTATTTGTAATAATAATTAATATTTTTGGTGGCAGTTCATAAAACAAAATTTACTCTTGCTTTGAATGAAAAGCTCTTTAAAATATAATTGCAAGCTAATTAATACTGTTTACTCAAAAATATCAGCTGCATTTTCATTGAGAGGCCTAAAACAAATAATTTTTTCATTAAAATACTTATATTTGCAAAATTTAAAAAAATGCTTTTTAGATTTGAAGTAACTGATAACATGAAAATAAAAACCTATCTGTTAAGATAGCGCTAAAAAAATTGCTCTCTCTCTCTCTCTATTTTTTTTAATTCGCACAGTTTACCAACTTCGAATAGTCCTTCGATGATTAAAAACACCATAAATATTTCAAAACGCCAAATTGCTAGGCCTTCCATAATATGGCGCAAAGTAAAGAAAAATTTACTAAACTTTTCATTTTTCGTAAGAAATTTATATTTTTACCTTAATTAATTCAAAAATATAATAATATAATTTGTCTCAATTTCTAAATTAAAAGGAGGGTATATAACTTTGTAGGAAATTAACTTTTAAAGGCAATAAAAAAATAAAATCAAAGCAGCCTATAATTTTTTTTTAATGAAACAAAATTTTAAAAATATGATATATTTACCAAAAAAAAAAAAAATTGTGCTATGATGGAAATTTTTTAACATTTAAGATATATTTAAATGTATATATGTTTATTGTATATTTTGAAGAAATTTATTTAAAGTAATATGATCAAATAAAAAACTTTTCAATGGTAACAAAGAAATAATTTTCAAAAAATAGATAACTAATGATCGAATGATTATCCTCTTTATGGTACTGATGTAGAAACACTTTATGTTTTATAAATAAATGATCAAAACTAAGAGGTTAATTAATGTGAGGAATGATTATATGATTTTTGAAATCTCGACACAAAAACTTGAAACCATTATAGATGCGTTCTACACGTTGAAATGTTCTATAGATCGATTTTTACTGAATATGAAAACTATCTCGGGGAAACTTTTAAAATACTATGATTTTATGTTGATCGTCACCCAGTTATAAGATTGTGATCTTTAGACTATTCCAAGCTATCAGCCATTGTAGAATAATAAGTGGTTGATGTTGTGTTAGTGCAATCCACATGCCACATGTAGGTGCAGGAGAGATTTCTTGGTTTCCTCCTTTATAACACGTGATAACAGCTTATTATCTAAGAAAAATTATGCCGGAAAATGGAATTGGTGAATGTTCAAATGCCTCTTAACAATTCTCAACTGTTAATTATCCGCTGCACAGTGTTAAATGCTATGATTTTATTCTCTAAGGTGAATTTTGGTTTTATGATAACTAAGCTATTTAAATATGTGACATTTTTTATACATGTTCATTTCAATGTCTTCATGCTAGATATGTTCAAAATGGGTTTCTTAAATCCTAAACTGCAATAATTTTGACTTATACTTAAATGCTAATATGAACACCGATTTTATCCATTTAACTATGCATTTTGAAATGAAAACATATATAATGGATTAATTATTCATTCATCATAATTTTGCAATATGACTTATTAAAGAGAAAAATATTTCGTAAAAATTCATATATTTATTAAATATATACATAAATAACAAAGATATAGATAATTATATATGAAATTTTATAGCAATTTGTTACAATTTTTACTAATGTAAATTGTAATTCATTGATAAAACATAAAAATTATTATTCTTTTTACTAACAAAAAAATTTTTTCTTTTGGACTGAATTAAAAATCTATTTTATCACAGAGAATGCTTATTTTCAAATTCATATTTGTTGTGGATATTGTGCCCAAGAAAAAAAGAGTTACTTGCAAATATCCCAATTTATAAGTCTCTTTTCTCGTATCCCAACGAGTTCTCAAGCAATTTAAAAGTGTTAAATTTTAACAAATTACACACAATTTGATTTAAAAAAAAGTGATGAATTTAAATATATTTTTATTATCTTATTGCCAGGAAAATTAATTTAATTTCGGAAATTGAAAATTAAAGTTTTGATTCGTTATATATCATATATTTGAACAATCATAATATATCATAAAATTTCTCAGAGTATTTTAAGTAGTACGTTAGTTTGATAATTTAAAATCTATTCGAAGGTTAAATGACCAAAATTTCCGATTAGATATTTGATCATGAAACTAATATTATTCTTTGATCTGATATTTTAGGAGAATTTCTTTAATTGTTCCATCCGAAATAATATTACGTATTTTTTAAGTTAAATTGGAGATGACACACTATTTATATAATATTTTCTAATTTCATCCGTGAAATTTTTTTAACATGTTATATGATGCAGTCATAATCAAGTTTTCATGTAATATTTCTTTGTTTTATACATTTAATATTTTAGTCCTAGAATTGTTTGTATTTTGATACAATGAGTGCGTATTGGCTAACACGCACAAGCTTGTTTTAGTTTTTATATAATAAATCTTGTGAGTATTACACTGAATGTGTATTTAAGGCTGTAGAATTTGAACAATTTTTAGCTTAGAAGAGTTATAAAAATTTAGTTATACATCTTGAGGATAAAATTTTTTGAATAAATGCTCATAAACACAAAGCTTTTTATTTACTTTCCTAGTATGTAAGCAATAAAATGTTAATTTTTGGCTGGGTACGTTTTCTCATAGTCACTATTGTTAATTTTATCTAATCTACATAAAAATGACCAGAATAGCATAGATTAAAATAGTTAACTTACAAATTAACCCATTTTTCAAATTTTTATATGCACCTTGGAATTAATCAGAACAGCTCAAATATTTTTGCACATTTCATCTAATTCCTTTAAAGAATTTCCTAATTTAGCATATTGATACATAAATTCAGGGTAAACAACTAATGCTATTAAAAACTATTTGTAGTTCTTTCACACTTTTTTTTGGCTGAAACCCAGTTATTACACAATTTCAATGAGATAGATTCTTGAAAATGTATTATATTTATACTATTACTGAAAAAATTTATTGTATTTTTAGAAATTTGTCAGCTTAAAAGTTTACTTCGATTTCAAGAATTTTAAACATAGTTCTTAAAGATTTTATGTGGTTATTAGAATTTTTTGAATAAATTACTAAAACATCAAAAGCATTTAACATTAATTTAATTTAGTATTTTACAAAATTTTATTAATTTTTTTCTTTTAAAAAAGACTGGATAACTTTTTAGATTGGAAAGATGAATGGCACCACTTGTGAACAACTGAGGAACTGAATACAAATATTAATTCTTATTGGTCATTGCTTAGAATTTGTTGGTTGAGCAATATACAGTGGTCTCAATATCAAAAATGTTTTCTTCGAAATTAACTTTCGGATGACAACTCCAATTGAATACTTTCATTAAAATTAGGTGTAACTGCGAATACCAACTAAATAAATTAGAAAAAATACACACATACACCAAACTCCTATCTATTTAACAATCTAAAAAGCAAATAATAATCTGTTTTTTAAATTAGTCCTCTTAAAATAATAAACGCAATTTTGTAAATATTAACATTATTCCTGTTTTCTGGCAAGAAATCGTAACTATAGCAAATCAGAAGGAATCCAACTGAAATTTTACTATCATTTTTATAGTAACTAATAGATGTCAATATTCTTGAATTTAACACAGCAATCAAGAATTAGTTTCAATGTAACTCTGGAATTGATACAGAGATTGTTGGTCTTCATGGTAAAAATGTCCAGAGCCAATCTTGTGGGATCATAGTTTTAAAAAGAGATGCTCATTTAGAAATGCTGATACAATATTAAATCTGTCCAGGATAACATAAAATTCATGTCATGTAATGGCAAATGATATTTTTCATACCAGCTCCCATCCAAACATCAAAGTCAGTTATAATTATCTTTTGGTTGTACTTTAAATGGATGCAGTTTTATGACTAGAGATTATGTGGATTGTGAAAAAAAAATCAAAATATTTGATCCAAATATAGATCGCCGAGCCAAGAAAGGTTTGTACGCGTTTTCATATTCCTATTCGCAAAGCCTAAATGCCTTCCACGACTATAATATGAAGAGAGAAGTATCCTCGCGCAGCAATCCACTTCATTACTCAACCGTGTACAAAAAGGAAGAATTTTATCATGATTTGACATTAACTAGTTTAATCCAAGCCGAAATCACTCCAGATTATCATATATGGTGTCAACTACTAAGCATTGTTGGACGCAATTATGTTCCGTGGGATAGTGAATATAGTTTAATCATTACTTGTTAACTTAAGTAATTAAATACAAATATATTATTAATTGGTGGTCATGTATCATAAGGATTTGCTGGAAATAATTAATTAAATATTCTAATGATTATATAAGTAATTATTTACAACATACTCATAATTCATATAAGCTACATATGCTTGCAACATTTCCAACATATCCGAATCTGTGTTGCACTAGCATACTTCATTGTACCTAGCTCTGAGTTGGGATCTACCAGTAGAAGCAGTTGGATAGGAGTCTTCGTAATTTAGAAGTAGGGATGAAACAGAAGACCTTCTACACCCAGAGATATCATTTCACTTGGAGGACATTAAGACCACGACCTATTTAACGTGCCTTGGCCTCCTTTAATGAATAAGACGGATTTCCGATTAAGCTGGGACTCGAACTCACTGGCTTCCAATAAGGAGAACGATGGCCCAACCAACCAGGACACTGATGCCTCACGCATCCGTATATGTATAAGTAAATAAGGTATACGTTTATGCATATATAAATCATTATTTCCTTCAAAACATTGTGTTATGGCATTCTATTTAGAAATAATTTGTTTGAAAAAAATCTAGTTTTGGTACCTTAAGAATTTAATGTATAATTTCTAAAAGATTGATGGGTTTTTTTGAACACAAGTGCATTACCATGCAAATTTACAGCTCACCTCAAGAGATAAGGGATAGCTTATAAGTAAAGCACTATCTCCCCGATGTTTTCGTGGATTTTAAGAATGTTTTTTGATAGAGCTTGAAAAGCTGGTTTGCTAAAAGATCAAATATTACATTCCTTTCAATTTATATTGATGAATCTTTCTTTGACCAATGATTTATAGGTGTTAAATAAAAACCTACTGTATCAACCTAGCGTTCAAACAAACAGGTTCTACTCCTAGGGGCAGTAAGAGCTTTTTTCTTTTTTAATAAAATTATCAATAATTTAACAAACAGTATTTCTTTAGACATAAACATCTTCTTATATGCTCACGACTTAATGATGAGTGATACGGGATTTGACTTTGCTGTCTGGAAAAATATACTCCATCAGACCTTAAGCGTTCTTAACATCTAGGTTTAAGAAATAACAGTAAATGATAATAATAATAACTTTCATCTGTTTTTCTTCAGAACAAAAAAACCACAATATTCAACTTAGTCAAAAAATAATAATAATAATAATAATAATAATTAGAAGAACAATAAGAACAAAATGGAATATTTCATACTGTGTTCTTAGTAAATCAAGTTTAGTTATTATGTTACAAACAGAATGAAAACATATCAGTGTATAGTAAAAATATGCTATGAACTTGTTGAAAATGTCTACAGATTTTTTTTAATTGTTATATACCAACAAGTTAGAAACCTTAATTTAACAAAAAGTATATTGATGTAGTATATCAGTAATTTTATTATACGGTTGTCATTATCTTATAATGAGATTATTGAAACATTTAGATGGTGCCACTTTAAGATTTACTCAAGACAATTTTTGTGTATAGAATATAAAAGTGGTGCTCAACCTAAATATGAAAATTAATCTTTAATAACGGCCTCAAACTTCATTAAAAACATTGATTACTGGTTGTGGTTAGTTAAATCAACTGACTAGTTAGTGTGAATCAAGTTCTTTAATTACTATGAAGTTCCAAATAGAATTAAGACCTTTAAGTGTCTTGTATTAAAGAAGTGTATGAACTTGTTGAAAATGTCTGCAGATATTTTTTTTTTCATTGTTATATGCCAACAAGCTAGAAATTGAAAATCATAATTCATTTCTTTCAACTGTCAGCGATTTTTATGATATTTATACAGCCAAATGACAGGCTTTCTTACTGGAATTGAAAGCCCTTTTAAATCACGCCATATTGAAATGCCATGAGGATCTTGTTTCCCAATGTTAATTAGCAGCTTTCTATGCATTGTGAGATAAAATGCTTTACCTTGGCTATGCTATACATTGTAGATACCTTCCTGAGGAATTTTTCTATGTTTATACTGAGGGTTCAGCAGAAAATACTTTAAAAATGCCAGTGCTGGAACTTATCAAATACTTTCAGAATTATATGTCTTTAAGAGAATTTTGATGAAGAGATAGCGATTAAATTGCTTGTAACTGATTAATTTAAGAACATTTTGTTTAATTAATCTCAATATTTTATTTCTTATTGATTCTCAAGTTGCTGTTCTATCGCATTGACACCACGTAGTGAACAGACATACGGCTTTAGGCTGTTATATGGCATTTTAATATCCACAACGTAAATTGCTTTCTAGTAGAACTTTTCACAGATAATGTCCACAAGCCCCTGACTATTCCTCAAGTTGACAGACTTGGAATGCTCCCCTATCACCAAGTTTCTCGTAATTTTGAATCACGGTCAGCTGAAGAAGTCACACCTGAAGCACCCTCCCTTCCTCATCTACATCACACAAGCAGAAGAACACCCAGATAAACATACATGCAGAAGGTGGAAGTGCAACATCGGTCTCCCTTTGTACAATAGTAGCTAGGATCACACGCAAGCCGAACTTTCAAATTACCCAAATTACTTTCAATTATAATAGATTTCGCTAACCTTTTTTTAAATTTTGTACCATGTGATTTAAAATACAATAATAATTAAGGTAATATTTTTCCCATGCAGATACATTTAATTCCAAACTGCCTGCATCAAAAATATTAGCTAAAAAATAAAATTCTACCCACTGTCTCTTTTCAAGGAATGGATCAAGGATGAGTTACAGAAAACAAGTCTTATTCAAATTTTACTCATTCTTGTAAGTTTTTTAAGAGAAATGTCTGAAAAAGTAATGCTGATTCAAAATAGCTGGTTTTTGCACATTCCATATTTTTGATGCAATGACGCAGTTAAGCATTCGCTTCCATTTATTTAAACATGCAATATTACTAATCATCTTTCGTCTCCTCTTTATTTTTTTATTATATTATACTGATTCATTTGCATTTGCTTTAAGAAATAATTTCAATAGCTCAGCTGTTAATCTGTTCACAATGTGATGTAAAAAATTAAATATTTTAAATCTCACTGTTTTTTTTTTTTTTTTTTTTTTTTTTTTTTTTTTACTTATAATTAATTAAAAAATGACATTCCAATACGAAATAGTTTTGTAAAACATTACCAACGTCATGTCCTCTTTGTAAAACTACAACTCCGTAATTTTCTACTTGCTTTAGGCTAATATTTTTCAAATTTATTTTCACAATGTGTACAGGAAAACTAACTTTTTCTTATCACAAACGATCCAAAATACATAATGATGAAAACTCAATCTCTCTCAAAGAAGACAATTTTTTTTAGAATGAATTTTAATATAAATATATATTATTTCAAAGTGTTTCTCTCTCTCAAATAGATTCGTAAGTAAAATGGTTTGGGTTATAGAAAAATTTATAATTTTAGCATATTTTATGTCCCCTGTCATTATCTTCAAGAAAGAGTTTGTTGTTTGTTCTTGTGTATTTCGACAGATTAATCATTCAGATATTATATAGTGGGTAGCTTAATAATTGAAAACTTATTAAAGTGCTTTTGATCCCCCACCGCATAAGGACTTAGCTTAAATAGTGGGCCACATTCAAGAGACCTGAAATTAGAAAACAAGGAAACTCTCAAGTATTCACCTTGAAATACGTGCATATAGAAAATTGAGGTGTTGCATATATTTTTATAGCTGGAATCAAATCTGGAACATTTTTTATTACTTCACTATGGTAAGTAAAAATAAACTAAACTAAACACTTTGCCACGACAGCATTTCATGGAATTAAGGTCTTCAGACTCCATACCTGTTTTCTTGACTGAGTGCCTGGCGTGAGAAATATATATTCTGGTTAGGTGATCAGCCTAACGCAAAAGAACCCAGCATTTATTTCCCAAGGATGCTTGGTATTCAGTTTTATCAACTCACTGAAACGATGAAAGGCTAACTTGATCTTGCTCAAATCGGGGCTGAATCTCAGACCTATGCTTTGGAAGCACGAAGCGCTACCATTACACCACTGATCTTCTGTACATAGCTAAATGGAACCAAACATTTCTAAAATGGTAGGCTAATGAAAATATTGTCTGCTACTGCCATTAAAAAATAGGCTAACAAACATACTTTAATTTGATGAACTTGCTTTTTACATATTCTTAGATAATGCCACAAAAGGATACACTTAGCTGCAAGGTCACTGCCATTTTTATACATTTAATGTCATAAAAATTTGTTTTTGATATAATCTTTAAGACCCGTAACTCACTTGTTCGTACTAAGCAGCCTTTCACTCTCCTTTGAAAGGGCCATGGTGGCCTGGTTGGTTAGGGGGTTGTTCTCATTATCTGAAGGTAGTGAGAACCGAAGATCCATCGTTATCACTAAAGGTGACATGATGAATATCTCGTGGTGGCAATGTCCTAGAAGTGAAATTTATTTCTAGGGATGGCAGTTCAAATATTAGGGAGTCTATGACTTGATGCCTAAATAATTTCTAAATTACGAAGACTCAAACCCGGCTACTTTCCACTATCTGGTAGAGATCCAACTATGGGCTATGTAAAAGGAAGTATGCTGGTGCAACAACAACTCCCCTTTGAAAGAAGTTTCTTTTATATTTATTCGCAGACGCATGGACTCTTGGTTCCATCTTTGAAATACATGCAAAAAATTATTAGGATGCGAAACATTTTTCTCGTGCCATTTCAAGTTCCAATTAAGAATAGACATTACTCTAAAAATATTGAATTAAGAAAATAATATAAGAATTCTCTGACAGGAATTGTCATGTGAATTTATTTCCAAATTCATTCGATAGACAATAGACACAAGAATTTCAAAATTCCTATGCATCATGGTGACGTCATATAAGATACGTATAAGCAGCATGAGCTCAGCCATCTCGACGAGGTTACATCTTATATAATTCCTGCGTTGAAAAATAATAACAGTAAAACCTGTATCAAGTTCTCCTAGTCTTGTGGGATAAAATATACAATTCCTCCGAATTGTATATTTTATCCCAACAGTTGTAGATACTATTCTAAGAAAAAATTTTTCACAAAACTCTTTCTATTTTATTTTCTCATCTACCCAGTAGAATGCATCATCATCTTGATAACGAAACAAATATTTATTTCTAGGCCAACCAACATCTTGAATGTTCCTCAGAGCTCGTGTTAGATTATGATTGTTACCGTGTTGATGAAAGTACCCGAAACATCTGTCTTCTGATGAACTCTCGAATAACCTTTACCTTATATACCTCAGAATGCGTGACATTTTTGCTTTAAATGATGGGGTTTTTACCCCTAATAGCTTACAATGATGTAGCTATAAATTAGTTTTTATAAGGTAATAGTAATACATGTTTCTGACTAATTATTTCTGTAGACCGAAATCGCTAAACATAATTAACCATTTCGTAATTTTAATCACGGTCAAACAAAGAGATCTGTAAGTAAGTGATATCCTCCACTACGTGCCCTGTCCTACCAGCGAAGGATTATTGAACTTTACAAAGCAATTAACGTGTAAAAATTTTTTCGGCACAAAGATTTTGGTTGTAGGATCCAACATCCAACCTACCGGACACAAAAGCGATGCTTTCTCTGCTACATTACCATAGCCTCAAACATAAATTGAACAGTTCTAAATTCTCTAATCTGCTTGTTATTGTTGCCATCACCAGGGGCTTATTATAATTAAAATCATAAATTCGAAATGATAGTCATGTTTTCAAGATTGAATAAGAGATACAGGTCACCTAGTTTTAAAACTGCATATTACAATTTATTTATTATTATTATTTTTATTTATTTATTTATTTATTTTTGCATCATTCTCGTGGAAAATTGCGGGATGTTCTTACACCACTACACCTCATATTATTTATGAGAAGTTTAGCTTAAAATTAGTCTAGTGTAGAATGAAAAGAAGAACTGAAATACAGGCATAGCGATGCAAAAAAATGTATCAGTAGGTTACATTAGAGCCATGAAATTTTCATTAAAAATGTAAATTACAATTCCAAGTTTTGATAAATTAAAAAAAATCTTTTTCATTGAATAAATTCTCTCAATTTCGCCTGCATTTTTAATATTTCTAAGATATTTCTTTTTTTAAGAACAAAATTTTGTTTCTTCAAGTGGTAAATAAAACTAAAAATTCTTTTCTATAAATTTTCAATTATTTTTACCACTCGAAGAATTTCGTAAAAAAATACTTGAAAAAAAAAGAGGGAATCTTGATTAAAATAATTTTAGCGGAATCTTAAATTGCATTTCGGCTACGTGATGAAAAGTCTGTTTGTGTTTACTTTTAGTCACTCTTGGAAAACGAGTGTGCGCTAACTGTTCTTGAGTTTTCTTAAAAGTGGAATTTGAGAAAGGGATGAGAAGGAAGAGAGGAAAAAAAAGGGAAAATGAAAAGGGAGAATGGAAGGTTGATCTTAGATATTGCGTTCTTCTTAAGGCTCTTTCCTCAATATAATTACTTTCCCGAATATAAATATAAAAGGCAGAGTAGAACGAAAGGGAAAAAAAAAACGAGGGAAGAGTATTCTGGAATTGAAATCTCTTCTTTTCGAGTGAAGTTG
>JAPDSC010094249.1:0-11899 GCA_026290005.1 Latrodectus geometricus | reverse complement strand
ATATATATATATATATATATATATATATATATATATATATATATATAGAATGTTATATATATTATGTACTATTCATTACTTTTCCTCTTAAAATGCGTGCAATTTAAAAAAACAGTTATGATATTAAAAATTTAATTGCTGTTATGTATTTCTGTAATAGGAGAGTCCCATGAATTTAAATACAAGAATAAAATATTTTAATATCATTAAATAAAATATATTATGTTACAAATTAGAGTTCTCTGCTAAGCGTTATATCTAAATCAAGGCATATATAAATGAAAGAAAATAAGATAGAATTTTAATTTATTTCATTTTCATGAAAATTCAATATTTAATAATCAATACAAATTATTACCTGTTACAGATTTTTCAAATTCTTTGAAAAATAAATGTTTTATGCCTCGAATAATGACATTTTTGTTCTCTTAGTCTAAATAATTTCTATATTTTGTGTTCCCCAGACATCTTTGAATTACATAATTCAAGAAATTAATAAACTTTTTAAATTGCTTTTAAAAAGAAATATGGATTATTTAAAATATATTATATTTAAACCTATATTATTTATTAAAAATTCCTCCTCATCGAAAGAAAATTTAATCAAGATAATGGCTGACATTATTGTTACCACGAGGTGTATGTATAAATAAAATATGCAATAACAAAGGGTAGTAAGAAAAAACATATATATGTTATTCACGATGTCACCGGTGGCCTGCCAAATATATCTAACTAAACTTTTTTGAATACAAAAAGTGTCTCTCGGAACGCATATTTTGTGACGTTTCTGACGTCTTTCCTTCGCCAGTCTTTCGCCCAGTGTTGCCAAGCTTCACCGGCGTCAGTTTTCCGGCGAATTTGCATGTAGTTTGCGGCTGGTCTTTACAAACGACTGTTTTGGGGAAAATATTTCAACCGTGAGATTCACTGAAAAATTGGTCTAACTTCTTTTTCTCCCTTTCTATGAAAATCGTAGAAGTCGCCTTCTGAAGAGGAGTTTTTCTTAGAAAGACTACTAATTCAAACGGAATTTTCGAAGTATTTTTACAAGATTTTACTACTGGAAATATTCCTACTTTTTTTTTTCTCCCACCTAAGTAAATTCTGGAGTTTCTTTTTCCTTCTGACAATATTTTGCTATTAATTGACCTGTTGAAAATATATGTTAAAATTCATTCATATAAAATAATTTAAGTTAAGTGTAGTTTTTATTGGTGAAATAATTTCTTCGCCACAGCTAAATTTAAGATTGAAATATATGATATGTGCATTTGTTTGTACGAGAAACATGTACTAAATTGTTGAAACAACTATTTTTCGTATTTGTTACAAATATAGTGTCTAGCTATAATTGTAGAAAATTATTATTTTTTAAATCAATGTTTGCCTTCCTAAATTATGTTATGGGAAAACATCTTTAATTTATCTCAGAATTTTAAAATTCAAGTGATGTCCAGTTTTTTAAAATAATTTTCAAAATATTGTTTAACAAATGCAACATTAAGTCTAATGTAAAATTATTATTTATAATATTTTAATGAAATTTCCTTAATTTCAAAAAAGCAACATTTAATTTTTATGTAACACAAATTATTGATTTTTTTTTATTAAAATAGCTTTGTAAAATTTTTGAAGCGTTTACAAATTATTTCATGTGATGATTCAATTTTCCATTAGTTGCTACATCTTTTTATGAAGTGTTATTACTGCAAATTCCTCTATCTTATATATTTTTAAAAAATTTCTTATATTTGCTGTTATGTAGAAAGACAACCATTTCATTAAAAATCAAATAATTTAAGTCATCACCATTAATGAAGTATACACAGCTCAGAGAATTTCAAAATATTATTATTAATTTTAATTAATTTGTCATGCAGGTTTTATGAACACAAGTCTTAATTTTGGAATTCCGTGAATAATAATTAATAATTTAACTTAGATCTTTCCTACATTTCTTTGGAAATAATTATTATTCTTTTGACTTGAAAATTTTTCTTTTTCTGAAAGAGTGATATTTTTATTAAAAAGTCTTTTGTACACGAGAAAATCTTTAACATTGATTTCTGAATAATATTTCTTCATTTTCATTTAAATACTTATAAGTTAAATTCTTTTCTACCCAATAAGTCTGATAAAAAAAAAAATAAAATAAAATAAAAAAAAACATTTACTTAAAATTAAACATCATTATGATAACTTAACAATGTGGTACCAAGATATTGTAAGCCATTCGTTACATTTACAGAAGATTCTTTTTTGGAAACTTTACTATGTAAAATTTTCTATGTTTTAACTTTATTCACATATGGAAAGGAAGATTACTTGAAAAAGCATAAAAAAGCTTTAAAAGATAATAAATTTGTTAAAATTAAAAACACGCATTTTATGTATATATCCTTTCACAAATTATATCAATAACTTTTAGACTATTTTCTTAAAAAGGAAATAGTTCTATTTATTTTGTAGACTGTATAACAATGGGGAAAAAGAATATTTTTATAACAATTGGATATAAAAAAAGATGTTATAAGAAAAAAAGTATGTTATAACAACTGGAAGTTGCCATATTTTATTTTTCAAACAAGAAGTTATCATTTATAAGATAGAGTCAAAAGAGAAAATTTACTAAATATTTTGTTATTGCTATTACACCTAATATATACAATTTTCTCAATGAGTTTCACATTTAATCAAATGCAAAAAAATCATAAGACAAATAACAGAAAAATGACCTGTATACAAGATGAGTGTACAAAGTGAGTTATACACATTTTAATGAAACAAAAGAGGTAAAACAATGAAAAAATTATGGGAATTTTCCTACAGAAATATGTACTGTTTATACACTCTAAATTTCAGCTTGGTTTAGGGGTAAGACAAGTCTTCGAGTTGAAAGTTTCTGGAATCGATCGCAGCCTCTGTTGAACAACTGGAAATGTGTATTTTTCTTCAGCCTTTTTATTTATATTTTTCAGTGTGAATGTTTTCTGGAGCTCCTACTATTTGAGATATTAATATTTCCCCCTATTCATGAAAAAAACTTTCTTGTAGCCTATATTTGGTATATTATCAAACGGTTTGATCATATTTAAATACATGATTTTTAAATTTATGAAATTTTGGTATTGTAAAAGTAACATCTGATATTTTGTTGCTGATTGGATGATTATATAAGATACTAATTGTTTTTACTTTAAAAAGCTTATTTTTAAGAAATTATTTATTTTTCTGTTTTTAATCACTGAAAGTTGTGATATATGTGCAAACATTTGCAATCATCAAGGTATTATTTTATTTGCTTACCTTGATAGAAACAATTAAAATAATTATGTTCGGAATGATTTCAATAAATATTTATGACATTTTGGACATAAAATTTATTAAAAACGATAAAAAAATATATACAGTATTTTTATGCGAACTTGATTACTTATCAGTTTCAAATACTAATTTTATTACTCTTAAATCTTGATTTTGTTTTGAAATATTATGAAAGTAACTTTACTAAAGGTAATGTAAAATTATAAATGTATTTTTAAATATTTGATCTCTGCATTAATCTTTACATTTTTTAAAAGGAAATAAAAATTTATATTCTCTTAATGTGTGTTTTAAAGAAAACATATAATGTAAAAATTTATTACTGTTTGAGTATAGCATTTATAATGAAATATAGACATATATATTTTTTTAAATGTTACTACTTAAAACATATTTTTTATTGTACTAAAATATATATATTAAAAATATATATTTAATTTTATTAATATGCATTAATGATATAAATTAATAAATTATATTAGTAATAAAATTTGATATTAATACATAGATAATAATAATTTATATTAATACATATTAATTATTATTTTATTATTAAAATATGTATAATATTATGAAAAATAATAAAACTTTTTTATTTTATTATGTATATTTTGTATTGCCATAAAATAATAAAATAATTTAAAATAATTTAATAAAAAATATAAAATCAATCATAAGTAAACAATTTAATTTCAAAAATTTAAATAAAATTATAACATAATTCTAATGAAGCATATAATATATAAAATAATTATATTTCATTATTTATTCATGATTTTTTTTTACAAATAAACTTTACTTTTTAAGGAATGAATAAAATTTTGGTATTTTTTCATTCTTTAAGAAAAATAAAATAACTAAAATATAATAATAATTCTATAATTATACCTTATTTATAAGGTATCGATCACTTCTTAAACAATACAACTTTGTCTATAGAAAATATTTCATTCGCATGATATTTCATACTTCAAAAAAGAATAAACATGGATAATTCTCGTTTTTTATAATAAATATCGCATTTTTTTTCCGTTCCGATTCGATTGCGAGCCGCAAGCACCACACGAACAGAATAAGTTCGAAGAATCTTAAAAAAAGAAACCTCCCTAGAATAAACATGCGTAATATTTCCTTCAAACAAAATGTTATCCAGCAACATAACGAATACCAAAGCTCTTGAAAGAACGAAAACGAGCTGCTATCAAATATCATATCGTTATTACATAACAGAAGTTCTTTGAATAACGGCTGCTGAATACAGCTGTTCTTGAATAATTCTTCGTTACTAAATAACGAGAACGAAATGTTGTCAAATATCATTTCGTTCTTTATAACAGTCGGTTCTTTAAATAATGAATTGCTTACTGACAAGAGTTTGTGGGAATGAAGTACACCTAAGTCTGTTTTTACACGGTAGATTGGTTCCAGAAGAAGCCGTGTAAAAAAAAAAAAAACGTGTAAAAAAAGACATTGATCTTATACAAAAATGGGTGATTTGTTCCTAATCTCTAAAACCTATTAAAATTAGTGAAAAACAAGAATTTTTAAGAATAAGAATTCATGTTTATTTTATTAAATCAAATATATAATGCTTATTTTCACAAGCATAGTAATTAATGATAAAAAAGATATGCACTCTAATCTTAAAAGTAATATAAATTAAATGTACCAAGAGCAGTTGAGCCTTCTCCATTTCGAAGGCGATCTAAAATTTTAATCTTGGTTTCCAAAGAAATCGCCTTCCGTTTTAGTTTTATATCTGACATTTCCTTTTAGGGATACATAAAATATTTAACAAAATTAAAAAACATAAATAACTGAATAAATACAAAATATTTTTTGGCTTACCTTTTATCTTAATGCGTTAAAATTAAATTTAATGGAAAATCAAATTTGCCTGCAAAAAATTTCTTTACCAAACACGTCTTATTGCATTGAGAGTTCACAAAATATTAACATGTTTCAATTGCTCTGACCAGTAAATTTTATTGTATGCACATAAAGGGAATTCCCCTACTTGTTTGTACGCGCTAAAGGGGAATTCACTTAAATCTTTAAGCTAGTGTTCGCAAACTATCGATGGTTTCAGACTTTTTTCTTTCATAAATACTTTTTTGTGATATGAACATACTTCGCAAAAATTAAATTTGACAAAAAAAATTTAAGTACATAAAATTTCAAATCGTACTAAATGGAATAAAATCGTGTAAAAAAATTAAAAATATTCAATTTTCAAACCGTGTTATATCAAAACCGTGTACAAAAAGACCGTGTAAAAACAGACTTAGGTGTAATTGTTCCACGCAATGTGCTGTAACTGACACTTAAAATTAATAGGCCAACTAAAGCAATAAATTGCCAAGTCTGTATAATAGCTTTGAGTAATTTAAAAGCTTGTTATTAAGTAACACCATTTTGACAGTAACATGTTACTTTAATAACGTTTATAAGTAGATACCTGTTATAGAATACCGAGTACGTTAAATAACGACCGTCTCTGGATACAAGCAAACCCAACAAACGCTTTTTAAATGGATGATATTTAGCATAATAAAAAGTGTTACAAGAATTATCTTTAGCTTAATCGTATTTTAACATCTTAAGGCTAACTTTTGAATTAAGTCCTATTTTAACCAAACAGTTTAGGTATTGACGCAGATTTTTTTCATTTATTTATTTTTATAATGTCTCGCGAATATAGAAGAAATATGGATGACAGTTCATCAGGTGCAGTTGGTTCTATCTATGGAAAATCTGCGAAGTATATTGACAGAGAAAAGGTTTGTGGGTTTTTAAATATCTGCATGTGTTATTATTACATGTTCATGACTGAATTATATTTTCCCCAGCGTCTCCTTCTCTTTGACAACAACTTCGACCAATTTTCTTTAAACAATAATGTAAAAAAATCTGATTCCCACTAAAAATAGGGGAAAGTGGGATGTTTCGAAATCTCTTCTTTACGTTCTTCTGTAAACGAAATGCCTAGTATAATTGCCATTTTACAAATTACATCCAGCATTGAGAATACCATTAATGAATCATACGGGTATATAAAGAGTATATTTCCGAAGAAATCTACGGCTAAATTCGTCGCCAAACGAAAATGTGCACGAAATATAAAAAGTCGTAACAAAAACTATTTTTTACTGCGATTTCTTTTAAATGCAATCAAAGATTTTGATTGACTATTAAACTGCGGAATTTAATTTTATTAAAATTAATGTTTTTACTAAATAAATTAGAGTTTAAATATTTTAGATAAAATATTCTCCCAATAAAATATATAAACTAACAAGATTAACATAATTCATATCTTTTTCTTTATAAATATATCATGAATTACTTCTTTACTAACTAAAAATTATGGATTTTACGTATTTCAATTGGATTAACATAAGATTCAATTTTCTCGTACAGATGTATAGCAGGGCCTTAAGTGTTTAACATATTTTTCTTTATTTATTCTCTCTCTTTGACTATTTACTATATGAGCACTATATTTACTCTTCTTGAATTTTGCCTGTTACTTGCGTTTTTACAACTCCTGAAAAATTAGAGATATTTATTATTCCGCAAACATCCCAATCCCTTTCTTAAGGCAGCACCATACTATATACTGACTACTTAGCAAAACTGTTTTTTCTAGTTACACTGCCTCTTCAAATATTTGTAGGTGATTGCATGCTGAGATGAAGAAAATATAACTGAAACTGGTGTTTTTCTTTAAAAATCATCCATACTTCTAGTTTTTTAAGCTAAGTCTCTTTTTGTTGAATAAAAACAAACAAAAAATGTTAAAGCAAACATCAAAACAGAAATCAAGAAGCAGTGTACTTGTAATAATAATTTTATGGTAGATGTTAGTTAGAAACTATTGTTAGGTTGATTACAGTAGTGAAATGTCTGAAGATATATTATATCAAAATAAAGCAGATTTTTTTATTTTTTTCTTCAGTTTTGATTTAAACTTCCCAATGAAAAAAAAATCCTTCCACAAAAAATCAATCTTTCTAATTCAGTTTTCAAGACTTTTAATATTCTAGGAAACTATCTCATTGACTACAAGTGCTTTTAGAATTGCAATTAATTCAGATGTAGGTCTAAGTATATCACATGGAGAAATCCTCTCTAGCATTATACTTTATTGATTTGGCACATTTACTACTTACAATAACATTCATTTACACTATCATCTGAATCCTTTAACTTAATATTTTTCATTTATTTAGTAGTAATTTGATGACATTACTTTGAACTGTTTGATTTATAACAAAGTCACTAATCAATACTAACAGCTTTATGATTTTGAAATAAATGCCAAGTGACAAAATTGCTGCCAAAACTTACATTTTCTTTTCAAAGCTACCTTAGGAAATGCAGAAAGATGAATATATTCTCATTCATTATAAAAAGCAAAACATGCACTTTAAAAATGTTAGCATAATTTTCAACATTTTAGTGCTTTTCAGGAGTACACATTTTGTACACTTTATAGTAGTAGCTTTACTTGAACCAAACGAAACTGTTATTTTTTGGTCATAATAATTTTAATGACTGGAATTTATAATCATGCAATAGATTATTTATTAGTAATTATTTTTTTCCTATTAGAGAAAATCTTTTAACAAAATGTTCGAAAAATTTTGACTCATATGTATGCTACCTATGCAACATGCAGCAGCTTATAATCCAAGGACAGTACACCCTGCAATTAATCAGTGCTGTCTCTTTCTATTACAATACCTGCTGCACATGTTCCATAGCTGTGAGTCTGCAATTACAATTTGGCCCATTGGTATAAGCTCAGTGAACCATTTGACAACTGGTACACCATATACAAAGCATAATCCTGCATGGGTGCAGAGGGACAAATCTTCAGACCTGAATTTGTGAAACCAATGCATTGCCATGTGTTCATTCACCATGCTATTTTCAAACACTTGATACATAGTGTGACTTGAAGCAACAGCTGATAAACCCACTTTGAAAACATAAAGCAAACAACGCCAAACAAGCTCCTTCAACACATCCATTTCTCTTTGCTACTGTGCAAGTAATGATAGATAAATATGCGCTATGGACCTGTGTGTGTCTGCTTAGTAAATGATTAATATAGATATTATATGAGAAGTTTATTACAATTATTTTTCATATATATAAATAGTAAAGGAATATCCCAATTTTAATTTATGATTTTATAATTTGAAATTAATTGAAACAATAAAATCATTTGCAAGTTTTAGATTTTAAAACCCATTTATATCTACTTTCTGTTATTCAAGCATACTGAGTTTTATTTTCTCTTCCATTATGTAATTTGAGTGTAAGGAGTCCTTTACAATAATATTATTATAAACTTTAAATAAAAATGTCTTAAAATTAGTTCTAATGTTTAAATATCCTCTGAGCATTTGTGCATTTACAGTGTTAGAGCTCAATTTTATTATCAACATAATTTATATAAATAAGAATAAAATTCTATAGTTATTTGAAAACTACATCTGTTTTGTTTATGGATAAATCTTTTCATATATTATGAAGGGTTTTACTTTACATTAAAATTTATATCTAGATGTTAAATTTAATATTAAATTGTATCTTTATTTAAATAATAAATTTGTCATTAATTGAGATAGATGTTGAATAATTAGATCCCTCATTATCAAGTAATAAAAATTGACATTAAAATATTATTCATCTTTCCTTTTTTAACTTTAATATTTATTCTGTTGTTAAAGTTAGAAGTCAAAATTGTTAATATTCACTTTAATTAATACAGTATACATATACTTTTAAAATTGTGATGAAAGTTAAATTCAAATATCAAAAAATAATTCTTTTGAAGCTATTATTAAGTTAATACATTTAAAACTATTTTTAAAATAGATTTGTGTGACACAACATTTTTCAAAAATGGAATTCATCCCATCTTAAGTAACACATGAGAATAGTATTTAAATGCACTTTCGGAAATGTTAAATTGCAGGGATGTTTTAGCAAAATATATATAAGGTCTTGAAAATAGTTTTTCCATATCACTGATTTTAAATTCTTTATGCATAGAATGTAAATTTCCTATTACATTTCACATTAGCCATATGCTGTATGTGTATTATATATATATATTTGTGTTTGTGTGTATGTATATATATATATATATATATATATATGTTTATATATAATGAAAGCTAACGTTATATTAAATTTACTCGATTACTTGCCTAACTTTCAGAATATCTAATTTTAAAAAAGAGAAAAGAAAAGGAAAAGAGGTAATTAAAATGAATTATGTGAAAAATATAATATCCAGTGATTAAAGGACATTTGCATCAAACACAATCAATATTTCAGTTACATTGAAAAGATAGTTTATTCCCTCCATTGATAGTGGGGTGCACATTGTCTTTGAATAGATGTACTTAGTGTATAATACTTGTGAAGTTATGTATCACATTTTTAGTATTGATTTCTAACAAAGAGCTAATTGTCATTTGATTTAATGAGTGAATTAGATTTTATGGTTGTGGACAACTTTAAGGCATATTAATTTTTCATCAATTCCAAAAACATGTAGTTTATGTATTTTTGCTTGATCCATTCATTTGTATTATCCAGAAAATGTAATGTATGGTGTTTGCAGGTGTCATTGAACTAATAAATTATGGGATTAAATTAGTAATGTGTCACTTTTCGAATAATTTACTTACTGTTATTCTGAGTGGGGTGGGGGGAATGAAATCTTAAATATTTTTTCATATTTAATTGTTTATTTTATGGTGCTGTTAGTCCTAACTTATGTATACATCTTAAAATTTATTTTTTAATGATTTTTTTGACCAAATCTACTAAGAAAGGAAGTCATACCATATCAAAGCAAAGCATTTCTGAATTTTTACTCAATTTATGAATAAACAATTACATTTTCAATAAAGTGATCATTTTTAGAAAATGTAACATTAAAGAAATATAAAAATTTAAGAAAAATATAATTTAATGAGGAAATTCTGCATATTTTAAATGTATTATCAAAATTAATTTTTTGTGTTGCCATTTAAATTGATTTATGTGAAAAAGAAAAGCAAAGGTTCAGGAAATAACTCCTATTTCAGCTTTTGTAATGACTATCACAAGTTGACTTAAATCTCTTATTTTCCCACCAATATATTAAAAATGAAGCATGAGTTTAAATTGTGTGGAAATAAGTGAGTGATTTCATTTAGGTAAGTAGCATTATCCTTTTATGAATAAATATTTACCAAAAGCAATTCATATGCAATTTGACATTTTGACTAAACTAAATTTCTAATTTTGATATTTGATTGCCGTCAAAATTTGATTGTAGAGTATATGCGCATTATTTTTATCACTGGTAAGAAATATTTCAAATTATCATTCCACATTCTTTTTGATGAGTTGCCAGCTGAATTATTATAGCTCTTGTCTTAAGTTCAATAGTTTGTGGATTCAATTCTCACCTTCAGCATGGATGTTTGTAGTGGTTTGTAATCCACACTTTAAACTATAGGACTAATTAGCCTTGTTTGTAATAAATACCATTAAGCCACAAACAAAGCAAACCACCTTCTTTTGGCTGAGTTTTATAATATTTGATTACTGAAAACATAGTGCATTGCTGTATGTTTATTAATTACAAGAGTGGAATCATTCTTAAAAATAAACTTAGATTCTTGTGTAAAAGGCATATAAATTAATTTTGTTTATTTCAGGTTACAAACTTTCTTGCAAATGAGCAACTTTTAAATGTTTAATTTTAATATGTGTCAAAATTATATTACATGCTAATTTTAGTGTTAATAATAGATTCTAGTTGATATGAAATTGAATTAATAAGTTCTGGAAAGTTCCTAAATAAAATTCCTATTCCATTTGTCTGCGTAATTTTTGGCCAGGTGTTAACAACTGGACAAAGTGAAATGAAATTTGTATAAGTTCAATCAAGTTGTTTGTCTCTGAGTTATTCAAAACATAAGCTATTTTTCTTTTAGAAATTTTGTTTGTACCATTTTTAATTAATTTAAATTGTGATTTATGCTGATTTGAACTCATTGTAAAGATGTATGTGACATGAGATGCACCATTTTGAAACTTGTGCATACTTACGTTCATGAAGTAAGCATTCTTTTCCCTTTTTATAAATTTTCATCTATGTATTACCAAAAAGCAGAGGAAACATATAGCATTGAATTTTATATTTTTACAATGTAAGTTTTTTAAAAATGATATATTTTTATTTATTTCTTTAAAATTATTATTTTTTTTAAGTTTAAAAAAGTATTGATTTGATTTGCTTTTACCTGATTTATAAGAAACTTGATTTTAAAGATTAAACATTTTGGTATTTAGTTTGTAATTGACTTTCTCCAGTATCATTTAGACTTCCACAATAAAAGTTAAAAATCTTTTGTAACTTGTTGAAAGATCTATTTTAAGAAATTTTTTTAAAATGATTTTAATATTTTTACTTTAAACATATTATGATCATTTCATTAAATGAATAAATATATAACATTGAATATATTGGATTTTAGCTTCTGATAACTTTATTAAA
>JAPDSC010094232.1:33054-44648 GCA_026290005.1 Latrodectus geometricus | reverse complement strand
TATACAATAATAATGTATTTTGAGTATTTTGGCGCTAAACCAACACTACAACCTTAATTTTAAACTTTACAAATTACCAAGAATACCGAAATTTATTGACATTTTGCAACACCGATCCTCAGCATTGAAAAAACAAGAATCCTATGCTTTTTTATTGCTCTTGCGTTTCGCCATGTCGGGCATTCTCACGGTTTCGCGAGAAGTTTCTATTTGTCTGGAAATTGTCTGGTCAGAAAAAAATTAAGCTAAGAGCATGCGCAGATGTGAACAAATGTTTTCTCATAGGGAGAAGGAGAAAGTTCTATGACGCCAATTTCAATTCCAGACAATCTCATTCAAGTCGATCCTTCTATCGCTATTGAATCTATTCTGAATGTGTATATTATATATATTTTCGTGTAATTGCAATTCACCGTATTAAATATTCATGGTTGCAGACTTATGCAGAATCATGGATACATTTTTAAGCGGGCGTAAGCGAGCATTATACGATAGACATGCATCAACAAGTACACAGATGAGCGTGGTTCCGAAAATAAAATCAAGAAAATATTCTCAAGAATACTTAAATTTTGGGTTCACTAGTACTGAAGTAAATGAAGAAGAAAAGCCCCTGTGTATCATTTGCTCAAAAATGTTGGCGGTAGACAGCATGAAACGTGAGTACGAAAACAAATCCAGAAAATTCTTCGAATTAAAATTAAAATCATATGAAAAGCAAAAATCATTGTTTAAAAAAAAACTTTGTCTGTGAATGAAAAAGCTTTAATTGCCTCTTACAAAGTTTCATATAAAATAGCCAGATACAAAAAGCCTCACATCATTGGTGAAGAGCTTATTTTGCTAGCCGCGATTGATATTGTAGAAATTATGTTTGGAGATAGTTTTGCAAAACAAATGCAGTCTATACCTCTTTCAAATGATACTGTTGCTCGTCGAATTGCTGATATAGCTGAATATGTAGAGTGTCAGCTTTTGTCGAAGTTGAGTTACAAATTATTTTCAATACAACTCGATGAGGCAACAGATAGTAATAAAGATGGTCATTTCATTGCCTATGTTGGATTTTGTGATGATTTGTCAGTAGTAGAAGAATTACTTTTCTGCAAACCAATAGAACACAAAGCAACATCACTCGCTTTATTTGCTATCTTAAATGATTTTATTAACAAGGCAAACACAGAATGGAAAAATTGTGTCGGAATATGCACGGATGGTGCTTGGTCTATGTCAGGAATATTCCAGAGTAATCAAGCACTTGTGAAACAAAAATCGCCACAGTGCGTCTGGACACATTGCATGATCCACAGAGAAGCTTTGGCTTCCAAAGAAATGAGTCCTGATTTGAATATTGTGTTAACTACGGTTGTAACCGTAGTAAATTATATAAAAATGAGACCCCTGAAATCAAGAATCTTTTCCGCACTTTATAAAGACATGGGTGCAGTACATTCAGCGTTACTATTTTATTGCGAGGCAAGATGGTTATCACAAAAGGAAATTTTTGCAACGTGTTTATGAATTAAGAGAAGAAATCTCCGTTTTCCTAGAAGAGGAAAACAGACCGGAAGCTGAGAATTTTCGCGATAGTTTATTTGTGTTGAAATTGAGCTACATGGTCGACATATTCGAGAAATTAAATAACTTGAATCTTCAACTGCAAGGAGCAAATACACATATATTGGATACGAGTGATAAAGTTAAAGCTTTTTGTTGGAAATTGGAATTGTGGAGCAGAAATTTAAAGCAAGAAAACTTAACAATGTTTGCAAATTTGAATGATTGTATTAAAACTTACAAGGCTGAAGAACTACATGTAAAAGTTGTTTTTGTAACCATTGAAAATCATTTAGCAATGCTAGCAAAGAATTTTAAAAAGTACTTTCTTGCTGAAGACAAACTGATATCAAGTTACAAGTGGGTGAGGGATCCATTTCAAAATACTCCCGAAGGACTCTCAATCGAAGAGGAAGAAACCTTCATAGACTTCAAGGCAAGCGGCGAAACCAAAAGACAATTTAGTAATAAATCACTCTTTGAATTTTGGACAGGAGTGGATGATGAGTTTTCTGCACTAAAAACAAGGGTATTTCGCATTCTTCTACCATTTTCAACATCTTACCTTTGTGAAACTGGATTTTCTGTTGTGGCTTCTTTGAAGACAAAATATAGATCTCAGCTAAATATAGAAAAATAACTGAGAGTGTCTATTTCTAATATTAAACCCTCCTTCGAAAAACTTTGCTCTGAAAGACAGGCCCAAGGAAGTCACTAGTAATTATTAAATTTGTTTTTAATTTAGTAAGTTGTTTTAATTTAATAAGTTAATTATTAAATATGTCGAAATGTATTTTGTTTTGTATGTGTGTGTGTGTGTTCTTTCCTTTCAGTCACTTAATCAATTTTTTTAAATAACATTTTCTCTTGGATATGCTGGCGCCCCCCATTAGTGTGCTCGCGCCCCCCTGGGGGGTCGCGCCCCACAGGTTGAGAATCACTGGCATAGAGTAACCAACATATTTAAGTAGATCGAGTGCTTTAATTAAATTATGTCATTTTGATGTAATTTGAGCTTCCTTTGCTTTTTGAACATATTGTTTTTTGAGCAGAAGATTACTCTCATAATAACTTTGTAGATGTTTCCTATTTTAGTTGGAATTTCATCACAATATACACAAAATATGAAAATGAAATTAATCTTCTTAACGTGTAAGTAAGTTTTATACCAAGAATTCATGTTTCTTCTTTATTTATGAAATATATTTCACCTTTGCTTGTTTGAAGTTGCAAGTAGTTTTATAAGCACTTTAATTTTCTTAACACAATAACAATCTTATGCAGTTCTTAAATTAGTTTTGCTACATCTTGTTTTGATGTTGTTCTGCAACACAGTTAAAAGAGATGGTAACATTCCAAAGACAATCAAAATACTAAAGAATCTTATCTTAAATATGAACATTAATAAAAGTTAAATTCCTAAATGTACAGAAATCTAGGAATAGTTTTTTGCATGTTTAATACTAAATCAGGAAATAAACTTTTATTTAGTTTGTAAGATAAAATAAAAAATAAAGTTACATATACTAAAGCAGAATTTACGCTATGTTTTATATTTTTTTTGTCTTACAATAAATTTTTGTTCCACGTAAAAAGAATAGAACATTTAATTTTAAATTTTTTTTAATAAAGTGATTTTTTATTTCTCTTATAAAGTATGTTATTACTTGACATTATAAATTTTATAAGATCAACAAATATAATGTTATGATTCCTAAGACTTTGTTTCAAAGTTATTTACTATTTTTATGCTTTGTAAAAGCAAGTAAAATGACAAGTTGAATTAAGATAAAAATTGTAATTAATGATGACCCATTAAAGCGGTGGAAGGCATGCTCTCAGCATTGACTTTAAAAGTCACGTGGCGTGGCTGGTTCATTTCAATCAGTTTTGTTAGAAAATGAACAGTAAGATAAAAATTTATATCATTATAATCAAGAAATATTCACTACTTAATTGTAAAATAAAAATTATATTTTAAGAAAATGTTTTAATGCTTAAGAACACATAAAGCATTCATAAATTATAAAAGCCGAGTTACTTGCTTCTATTAAAGATTCTAAATAGATATACACTCATCTGTCAAACATAAAATAATGAGTTTTATTAATAAAATTACTGCATTCTGTGCAAGAAATTGTAATTTAGTAACCCTTCGGTCTTTTGGACATGTAACACATTGGCGTAAGTTGGATTTTGTTGTTTTTTATTGGGCATTGAATCTCATTTGGTTCACTTGAATTGATTTCCTGGAATTTTGAAAGTATTTTCTTAATTACTATTATCCTATATGGCTCTATGTAAGGTTGGTATTTAATGAACTTTGCATATTGATTTGGATGATTTCTTTGTTAAAATTAAAACATTTATTTCTTTGATTTGAAATGTCCAATAAAAACAACCACTCTCTTTCTCTCTCTTTTTTGAGTTATAGAATATGATACAAACATTTCAGTTTCTGCCCCTACAAAATTTCTGGAGGTGAATATTTAAACTCAATAATTTCTAATTTTTTTCTTATCAGTTTCATGAATGACCAAATATTTTTTTTATTTAGTTCTCCTTATTTAAAACTGCTATATCTTTTGTTTACAAATTAATTTTCTCATAAAACTGATCTCGCCGCTCAAATTGTTTACCTGTATCATGGAAACTGCTATTCCTTCATCAAGTTCATTCTCATTTTATTGATATATTTTGCAGGTTATATAATTTCATATAATGAAATTATTAATCATTTCATCAATTTTTCATACTCTATTGATTTACGATTGACATTTTTAAGAATTTTCTCTCACTTTTTTTAGAAAATACTCTTTCTTTTTACACTCTTTTTTAGAAATGAAATGGCAAACTAATATACGAATATTTCTTAGGTCACATAAAGAGCTGCTTATAGAAAACATTTTGAAACAATACTGGTCACATGGGGCACACAGTCATTCCAGTAACATATGAATTCCCCGAAACTATATTTTCAAAGGAAAAAAAAAAAGAATGTGAAAAATAGCTGCCCCGATTCCAAGGGGAATGTCAGACAGGAGTATGCTGAAAATATGATTGATTATACAAAAACATTTTTCTCTGGTTTGTCGATTTTCGAACCATGAGGAGACTGTTTCAAACACTATCTCCAAACTCTTAAGAGCATCAGAAATACGAATGTCAAATTCTAAATAAATTCTTAACTGAAGCTGGTGTTCAAACATTTGAAAAATATAATAATTTTAGAAATATGTTTTTAAATTTTTCTTACAATTAAATGAAAAAAATAGCATTTTAAAAGTATAAAGTAAACATATCTCAATTTCATGTTATGATACATTCATATATACAAAAAAATGAATTTTTATTTGATTATTCATTTGAATATTTGAACACGTATTACCTTTTTTTAAGATTAAAATATTAATATTTAATTAACTATTCAATTTAACTATATTGGTTCTAAGTGATCTGTTAAGACTAATATTTTTTAAAAGCTTACTAACAACTAAAATATCATTTAAATAAATCATATACTAGAAATTTTCTTGGATTATTAGATAATCGTCTAAGCTTTAAAGTTATTGCGATCAACGCTTAAAATTTTATGAAAATAAGAGTTCCATTATGAATAATATTAGCAAATAATCTTTTCAGAATGTCAAAAGTATAAAATTTTGTATTTTAAAAATTAAAAACATTATAAGAATATTTCTATAATTAATAATTTAGCATATATAGAAGCTAAGCATTTGCATATAAATCTAAATTTTTCAATTAACGACAAATCAAAAACACATACAACTTCAACTCAAATGATTTATTAAATTTTTTAAAAAATAATATGATTATTATGAGACAATTTATCAACCAAATATTGTAACAAAAATTTGCATTATACTTAAGCAAAATATTTGAGTATATTGTCATTATACTTGATTTAGCATTATTGCAGTATTGAAAACTGTAGACCTTCATAATTTATTCTTAAAGATAAAATATAGTTTATAGAGATGATTAAAAAGAACTTATGAAGATCCCGTTCTTAAAAAATGATACAGGAATATTTAAAATATGAAGAAGTTTTTAAAATACTATCAAGAGTTTAAACCAAATATATGCAACTATTGGATCCCAATAGTGATTCCTAAGTGATGTTATTTTTTATATATTTTATCGTTGATGGAAATGAAACCAGTATAACGACAATAACACCAGAAACATGTTATTCTTGGAAAATCATTTGATACGGTTTCATAGGAGGTAACAAATGTGATTTTAAATAAAGGGAAGGACTAATAAGATGCATGTGATTTTTTATATGTAATTACATTTTAAAATAGCATTAATTATTTTCCGATAAATTTAGCACAAATTTTTAGTACTGATTGCTTAAAAATGCTTTAAACATCTCAATTTTATAATAGTTTTAACACCTTAGAGACTGGCTGATCCCTGAGTAGTTAGCGCTCTTGCCTCCTGCGCTATTGGTCCCAGGTTGGAATTCTGCTTTCAGCATGAATGTTTCCTTTCTGTCTCTGTTGTTTGTCCTTTCATCAGAGATGATGGGTGAATGATGAAACGGGTTTGTAGTGGTGTGACGTGGGTAACACTGCTCTCCTTCGTGACTTGGTTCACTGGTGTTGTCCAGGTAACGCTAAATGAGTAGCAGTTTGCGGCCTTGTAGTGTTGAAGGGTTAATCACCCAGTGCCCACCGTTGGAAAAAAAAACAGTTGTAATTAAAATAAAAGTACCTAAAAGTAATTTTTTCAATATAATGATTATTTTTAGACTTAAACGCATTTGTATATTTTAGTTTAAATTATAAAAATAAAATTTAATACATTATATGTATAAAATGCGGAAAAAAAAAACAATTATATGCTGGAATTTCAATTTCCATCAGTATGAAATTAAAAACTGAAATTCATGAATAAAAAACTGAAAAAGATACTAATGCATATCCTTATGTGCAGCAGTAAATTATAGAATTTATGAATATTGGAGATAGTAAATATTGATATACTAAGAAATATAGAATATTAAATTTCAGAAAATTCGAAGTATTTTGAAATCTATTGAATGGTTCTTGATGGATTTTAATTTTTGAAAAGAATCACATAAAATTGAGTAAGTTCCCTCTAACTAAATTGCTTTACCCTACTACGTGCTGCATCATACTTTAAAACTATGATATAGCAAATGTGAAAGAAAGAGGTTTTTCAATTTAAGTCGAGAAAACTTTTCAAATCAATTTTGTTATATGCATGCGCGCTTGAAATGATTTTCACGACGAGTATCTGTATAACACTGAGAAAAAACAAGTACAGAAATTTATTTGAATAGTTTATTTAAGGAAAGTAAAATTAATGTGAATTTCAAGAGACTGAAAGCTTTATTTTATTGCGTGCTTTACAAGAAAGTATGAAAGAAGTTCCTTTAAATTATCAAAATAATTTCCTACAGAAAATATTATAAAATTCTCTTGAAATTTTCCCATACTCTGAAAATTCAATTTCAGTATTTTAAAAAAATAAAAGCGTAAATTATATTTACTAAAACATATAATGATTACGAATGATTTTTTTTTTATAAAATTATTTTGAAATAATAAGGAATAATCTAATATATAAACATGTTTTTGTTTAAGTTAAATTAGATTTTTGTCATTATGAATCTAAAACAGATGTGACCATGCATTTGAATAATCAACCATCGAAAAAAATATATATAATATTTTTTTTCAAATAAAAAGGAAGAATATCTTAATTAAGTCGTATTTACTTCTGAATAAGAATTGAAACTTATAATTTAAAAAACTTAGTTCGTTACACCAATATTTTTACAAATATTTAAAGTTGCATTTTTACCATTCCCTTAACCTTAGAACTTCAGTACAAATTTTATAAGAATGATATCAAATACGTGTACCTTTTTAAAGGAAATTTGTGTTCTTTAGAAGCTAAAATATTTTACTTGAATACGTCTTTTTAAAACACGAAGAAAGAATAAAAAATATTTGTATTAAGTCTCATATAAAAAAAATTTTTCTCACTTGTATATTTTATTCTTAAGTGAATAAAATATACTGAAATTATTTCAAAACTTACGTTTTTTGATCCATTAGTTATTTTTTTAAATCAAGAATGCGCTTGGTGCCAAAATAAACTTGCAACAGCTAATTTAACTTTTCACCAAGATAATACCATCCTTCCATTTACATATAAATTAAATTTTCCGTACAATAAACTTAGATGTCGGAACTTCGTAGGGAGTTCAATACTTCCACACTTATGTATCTTGGACACGTTTTGTTCTAACACTATCAAAACTATGTGACTATAAATTTGATGTGAACTTTAAGAATGATAACTGCGACCAAGATATGCGACATTCAATAAACTACTTGTTAATTATTCAATAAACTACTTGTTGAACTTACGAAGTATTTTGTAATGAATGGCTGCAATATTATATATATATATATATATATATATATATATGTGTGTGTGTGTGTGTGTGTTACCGTGAAATACCGAAATCAGAGAATGTCGACATTCACCGGTGAATGTCAACAATTACCAAAAACGTTGGTGAAAGACCGTACAATTGATTACATTTCTTGCACTTTCGGACCATCGCCGGTATATGTCGACAATCACAGACAAGCTTTGGTGGAATTTGAAAAGATGATTAAAGAGCTCGAAAAGGAGATAACAGAAGGCAACGTCAACAAAGAGGTGCGGCCTAGAGCACGTTGACAATCACAGACAAAACAAAAACCATTCCTGGGCTTCCCTTTCCACCCCAGCATTTAATTTGTTTTTAATTTGTTTGTTGACAGGTTTGTCCCGCGGGTTAAAAATCCTCTACACTTCCTCTACTCACCGTGATTGGTCACTCCTCCTTTCTAAGAGAGGCGGTAAGTTACGTCACACATGTGACGTTTTTCACGCCTGAAATATTGAGATAAGAAAATGCAAATCTGCATTTCTCCTCTCCGGATACGGAGAGATGGAACGCATATTCAAGATTCACCATTAGTGCATTGTGGATGTCGACATTTACCGGTGTAAGTGAGAAATGAGGATATCTAGCAAATATTTCGGACATACACCAAGCGACTACGTGAATGTTGACATTCACCAGCGAATGTCGACATTCTCCAGATTTCGGACTTTCACGGTAACACACACATATATATATATATATATATATATATATATTTGTATGTGTACGTGTTTTGAAATAATATAGATAGATATTTTATATTAGATAATTCAAACTACTGCAATAGGTCGCTGGAATTTGTATTATCTATAAAAATATTTCAAGAAGTTTTCGATTTAATTAAATTTAAAATCCAACACTTATTGAACTCACTTTTGCGCTTTGAACTATTTTGCTCTTATATGTAGAAGTTGATTACGTTTTAATAAAATTGCTTTTAAAATGCAGATTTCGCATATGCCAAAAAATTAGCTAGATATTTAAGTAATACATTTTTCATTTTTCTTCTGCTTACTACTATAATGAAACATCTACTGAAAATATTCTTTAAAAACTATTTCACATTTTCTTGTTAGAAGCACCTCAATGTTTGTGGTACTTAAAGTACATTTCAACTTTATTCTAATGCTACTTTTGAGAAAATTTATAAAGTCTTTTAAAAAAAACTTTCAATTTAAATATCTTTCAAATTTTAAAAATATCTAAGTATGTTAAGTTTTCGCTTAAAATCCTTTATTTGTTATAATTTTGTATAGTAAATTCTGGTATATGGTAAATAGTAATAGTAGTTTTCGTTTAATAATTTATTTATAGAGTAAATGCATGTGTGCTTAAATAGTAAGTGTTTTGTGATAAACTAAATTTTTAAGTTATTAATGGATTTCAAATATAAAGATATTTCTTATTATCTGTAAACGAACTGATACGTAATAAGAATATATTCAAAGGATGAATATAAATAAGTAGGACATCTCTTTATCGCTCATATTACTCAACGATCTCTTTTCTACTAAAATTTACAATTCTGAGAACGCATTCGATAATAAAGTAAATTATTTTATTTTTTATATCAATAGAAGCTAAAACATTCTAAGGTGGAATAAATTATGTTGTGAATGATAATTTGAATAGCTAATTTTAAAGTTAGAAAACTTAAATCGAGATGGTAAAATGTTTTTCTATAACAAATTTTTTAATAGTGTATCTTAGAGATGTTTTGGATGAGTTCATATGTAATTATACATTATTCTGAATCCTTTACATTTACAGTTGTAATTATTAGCATTCGTTATTTCATTTACTATAACTAATTCAAAAATTGCCACCCACCCTTTCTTGAGGTCAGCGTGCCTGTTTGTGGTCCTGAATTCGAATCCTGGTTCGGTCATGGATACACTTTCTCTCTCACTCTCCTGTCTTTGTCCTTTCCTTGTATGAATTGAGCATGAATGGCAGCCTACCCTATAAAAGGGTACCTATGGCATGTGAATACAAAGGAAGTAGGAATCCACAACAAATTATGGCTCTGTTGGAAAACTGGATCAGCGGACCAACTTAGGTGGCACTCGACAAAAAAAAATAATAATAAAAAAAATACAAAAGAAACTTATTTTGTACAGAAGATTAACAGATAAAATGCTCTTATAGTTAAATAGATTATGGACATTGAGTTCTATGCCCCACATCTAAATCATTGGTATGTGTAATAATTGTGTAATTGTTTCTTATGTAAATTGTTCTTCGAAGTTGTTAGTATTAGATTTTCCTTAACCTTTTGCAACGAGAAGCATAAAAGCGTGCTTATCGCTGAGGCCGGCATTCTCTGTTACGAGTTTCCATTCAGAGTTTTTGAGTTTAAGACTAAATCGATGAAATTACAGAAATATCAACGTGTTGTTTAATAATGATCAGTAATGTATTTAAATTTCATTTGTTTTATATATTTATTTATAGTTATTTCTTGTTTAAATACATATTTTACACATTTTATTTTCATTACTTACCATTAAATGACTTTTAACGTTATGTATCTTAAAACTGAATATGTTACTTGAAATTCACTTTTCAAAACTGCAAACTGAAATATCCAATGCCCTGTTGACTATTAAATATCTTGTTTACTATAAGCAAATACCTTGTGTAAATTTATAGCGCCGTCATAAGGTATGCCAATCGGAAACATTTATTCCCCTTTATGTTTATATAAACAAAAACCATGTGTATGTTATCCATGCTTTTGTCATTTCAAAAAGCAGATAACATATATATGTATTTAAAACCATATGGACATAAAACGCAACGTTATACCTAAAATTATAATTCTTAAAACGTTCCAGAATACTGGCAAAAATATATGACGGCCAAGGGTAAACGAAAAACGCTCTGGCACGCCTGCGTGTCGGCCAAAAACTGAGTGTATTTCCTGCTGGCACCTATACATGACAATCGATGAGAAAGGGTTAATAGGTAAAACATTGTTGTTAAAATACTTTGTAATTTAAAAGCTGTAGTTAGAAACATTTTATGAATTATTCTTGAACAAAAAATATAATTTCGGATTCTGGGTTTGAAAAATTGGCTGACAGTTAAAAGCGTATAAAATAACATTTTACATTTTTTTAATTAACTTGCTTTTGCATTTCTGAATTAATAACGGTGCAAATAAACCTAGTTAATTTTATTCTCTACTATTTAAATTTAAATCATATCTCTAACTCGTTTCTAAAGAGAGCAATATGCATTAAACGTATTCTTAATTTAAAGAAATCTTGGTACCTATGCTAACCTTAAAATACTCTCAATTTCCAACTTAGCAACAGAATACAAATCATTTTTTATTTTAAAAAGAAGTATTCACATATTAGAAATTTATATTAACAATAAAATATTTTTAAAATATTTTCATAAAAGTAACTAAATTTCAAAGCGTCAAAATATATAAAAAAAGATTAAATTAAGTTATTTCAAGTTATAATATTTAATAACGTTATTTTTTCTTTCATTATATTTTATTTTAATTATTTAACTTTTGTTATTTTTT
>JAPDSC010094232.1:0-23054 GCA_026290005.1 Latrodectus geometricus | reverse complement strand
TCATCCATTGTTCATGAATATAAGAACTATTTTTACTGATCCTAGAATTATTTGCTTTGGACATATCTTAAAACTTAGTCACTTACTATTTTTAGTGTGATACCTCTGTAGAATAAATATGAGATTGTTAATTATATTTTTCTTGATGTGGCATTTGTCATACTTCAATTTAAAATTTAAAGCCTCAAATATTAAATTTTAACCTTGTTATGGTAAATTATGTTTAAAAAATAAGAAATCAAATCTTTTATATCAATATACATTAAAGATTATATGGAATAATGAAATAATTACAGTGATATATAATCGGCAATATCATTTACCAGATTCATAAATCTGTTGTTTTACATGATATTGCATATTCATACTTAAATCATGATTGAAAGGTCTTTTTTCAAGAAATTAATTTTCGCACTGCATTTTGATACGATCCCTAATATCTTGCATCATTAAGACATCGTTGAATGATAGTAGATCTTACCATTATCTTTCTCACATGGCTTGGCCGATGGTTGTTCATTTGAACTTCACTAATGCTATTAAAGCATTTAAAACTTCATAAACTAACATGATGTTGTTACATGTGACACTTGGGAAAGCCTATCCTTCCCTTTAGTGACTGGGCAATATGAAGTCAAAAAGAGCGTCTTCCGTTTTGGAATAGAGCACTCCCCACGTAGGTGGAAGTACGACTTTAGCTCATAGATGGCAGCACCAACTGGGTCTTCCAATTTTGAGTTTGTAGCCAGAGAAGACACAAGGCATACCTCCTAACACCCCCATATGTATTAAATTGGAATAACAACATTGAGGACACTGCTATCACGACATCTTTAAGCGACCCAGTTACCATTAGCGAAAACTACGAGTCTTCGGATAAGGAGGAATTCATACTCACAAACTTTCGGTAACGAGAACGACATTCTGACCAACCTGGCCAACCACGGACATACCTAACATTTTAATAGCAATATATAAGATTTACCAAATTCTCATTTTACAGGTGCTATCTACTTATGATTTAAATAGGTGCTCTTTACTAGCATTACTATATTTTTTCATGTTCCCATAATCAACTTTATTGTAACTTTAGTTTTTTAAAAGTAATATAAAATAGTTTAGTATGTTTAAAAAAAAAAGAAAATATTTTATAAATTACACAATACTAATTCTGACAACATATTTTATATACATTTATTTTTATAACGAAATTTCTAATTTGACGTCTGAAACCATTCTAAATTCATTTATAACTTTCAAATATCAATTATTTAGTTTATGAAAACTACAGAATGTAAAATTCCTAAACATACTAGCATATAAAGTGTAACATATTTACTTTACAGATTTAATAAATTGTCACTCAGCACAAATTAGTAAAGGATCACCTAATTTTATTGTAAAATAAATATATATTTTTATAGAGTAACCAAAAGTATCATGCCTAATCTATAACAGTATTATTCAAATAATACATTATGATATAAATAATAAGTTTAAGAAAAAAATGCTATTCATTCAAGGGAGTGATCATTCATAGAACTTTTATAAAATTTTCTCTCACATCACAAATGCAATCTTGGTATTTAAATCTTGGCAATTTGGTATTTATTCTCTCACATCATATGTCTTGGTATTTAAAGAAAATGTTCCCTATATGTAATTCTGGAATTTAATTCTTCTTCTTCAGATTCTATTCATTTCTTGATTAAAATACTCAACTTAAGTCAGAAAACAGTAATTACTAGTCAGGAATATATATATAACAGATGTAGAATGATATTCTTTATAGATACACTGATAGATAACTATAAATATTATGAGGTTGAACGTATGACCTAATATTATTATGAGAGATTTTTTCAATTATGACATATTATTTAATAATATAAAGAACTAAGCATGAAATGATAAATAGAATCATTTTTACTATCAATAACTTAATTTTTAACAGAAAAATGGTGCAATATTAAGTTTCCAGTATTTCTTATCTTCAGTATTTTTTACACTATCGATAAATTGTGCTAATGTTGTGAACATCAACTTTTTTAATGTTTTGGACTTCAACATTTTTAACTTTTTTGTGCGTCTCATCCTGAAGTCTAGACAGCATTTGTTTTATTTTCAAATATCATTTAATTTTTTATGCAAATACTCTAGGACTTTTATTAATATTTCAAAAACTGTAATCTTAGTGTCATAAGATTATCGTCTATTTACTTGAGTTTAGTTTACTATTAATAAATAAAAATTTCATGCAAAATGAAACCATGGTCTTTTTCGCCGATTAGCTTTAATGGAGAATATTTAATTTATATTTAATGAATGCATTACTTTCTGTAATACAATTATTTATTTGTATAATCTGCCTATATTATATTTCATAATCTCGATAATACAATAACCATGTCTTAAATTTAGTTTAAAATAAATGTATTAATGCATTTATTTAGAACTAAATGCAAAATATGTTAAGTTAAATTATAAATAATGTAAAAAAAATTCAAGTATGCTTTTTCTTATTTATTAATGGGAGTATTTTCCTTAATGAGGATATTCGTAAATTATTCCGTTCATTGATAGTTTTTTATCTGCCACTAAAGTGATAATAAATATATATTTATATAAAATTTAAATGGAATTTTCATTACATGAACGTGCCAAAAATTTGCGAAAAAATTAGTCAAAATCTTAATACTACTAAATACGTTACTAAGTAACCAAAAATAATAAATTAATTTCAAAAAATATTATAGTGTTAATATTATGCTTGAGGAAATTATTCATGAATAGCATACACAAATAGTGTAACGTTGTCAAGCATACATTGTTACAGATATAATAGTATATCATGACATATAATTTGTTTCCTCTTGAGTAATGATTTTAAGAAATTATAATCTTTTATTTCACATTAATTATATGATTTGGTTACAAGATTAGGCACTTGCGGAAAGTTCCTAGTGCGTTTTATCAGAAAATGTATAGAGCATCCTAAATCTTGACTATGTTTTCAGATGATATATTTTTTAATATTGATATGTTTATTTGTTATTTTTCGTTCCTTATATGTGCTATCTACAAGTGAATTACTTTTGTAAAGAGATCTCTGTAAATAACTTGGATGGTATTTCACCAATATAAATACAAGTATATAATTCATTTAAATTCAGTTTAACAGATCTTCATTACATTAGAAATATGATAGTTTAAACGTGCTTTCAGATGGGTTTATTCTTTTAGCTTTGACTCCATTTCGTATTTCGTGTAAACAATAAAAATAATTAGCCTTAATATAAAAAGTAATAGGTGAAGCAACTGAACTTACTTTTTTGAGAATATTCTTAAAATTCTGATTATATGAACTTCATTTTTAAAGGCATACACCAATCTTTAGCAACTGTTAATCGTATTTTGAACATGATGATCTATATGAAGTTTTTCAACATGATTACAAAAACAAAGTATAGAGTTGTACAAAATGAGAAATATATGTTGAGAGAAACACAAAGAATATAACAAAATATGTATTTTTAGTTCTAGAGAGATCAATACAAATTGGCTAAAGATATTATAATATTCTAGTCATATTTTTAAAACTAAAATTGTGTCAATCATTGTGGCATAGGACAAACTTCTTCCAACACTGCTTTTTGTAAATGCGATAATTTTATATTAAATTAATTTAACAGTCAAACTTTAAATATGTAAAGTTGATTTTGTTTATCTTTTTCTTTCAAATGTATGGAAATTAGGAACTCAAGCAAACTTAAAAACATAATGCCGCATTATATACATCATACCTGGTTGGTTAGGGCATACGTTCACGTTATCGAACATCATTGAAATTGAGTCTCGATTCAAATGTGTTCGTTAATGGCGATGGTTATCCACGGTAAATAATGTCTATGACAAGCTATGTCTAGGACTTCTGTTTTGTCTGTGCATCTAAATTACAAAGGCTCATTCTCTTCTGGGGTCCATCTGCTGACCTCACTGGAAAAATAGTTGAGTCCACTAATAGAGACTATCACTTCTGCTTTCACTAGCTCTGCAAAAGGACGAACCATTGTGGATATTAGCAGATAGACATTAGAAAATAACATATTTTAACAAAATTTATTTTATTATTTTAATAACAATATTTATTTTTTTTATTTTAATAACATAATTTATTTTTTTAAAATTTTTAAAAAATTTATTTTTAAAAACTTTTTAACAATGCAAATATTATTTACAAGTCTATAATATTGAATTTTACATGGACACATTGGCATAAATATATCTTTAATTTGTTACTAAAAATTTAAAAACATTATTTCAATTTACATCTAGTACTAAAGGAATTTATAGGACTAATTACAAAATGATATTTTTCTGAATCTTGGTATTTGTGAAAATATATTTTTCTTTTATAACTGACATTCAAATATACTAAATATGAGTGGAAATTCAATATATAAGTAGATCATTAATAATTTTATTCATGTAAGTGATAATATATAACAAAAAAATAAGTATAATAAGGTATCTTAAGATCTTTCAACAAAATACAAAATAAGTTACGAAATATATTAGTATCATGATTTTAAGAAACTAAAAATTGCTTATTAAATTAAATACTAAATATTCATCCTGGAACTTTTATCGTGATTTCAGACTCTTCACATTTGCTGCTTTATAATTTAGTAATCATAAATGAAACAAGGTTATTCTGAAAAAGAAAAAGTCTCTAATAAAAAATACAGAGATACATAAAAACATCAATAAAGTTAAGTAATTTTAATTAGAAATGAGCTCTTTTATTATAGTTTTTGGGAGAATAGAATGAAAGGAGAATTTTAATTAATAAAAACAGATCTTTAAAACTTTGATCTGAAATTTAAGCATTATGCAGTTTTCATTTCTTAAGGAAAATAACTAATTTGTTTGCTGTGTGTGGCACTTAAGAATGTATAATATTTTAGCAATATATGCAAGTAAATAAGATTAAATTTTTTTGGAGATAAAATCTGATATGTTTGATGACATAATGAAATGTATTTAAAAATGAAAATGTTCAATATACATGACATTTTGGTTGAAATCATTTCATCCACATAAATAACTTAAATAACAGTAAAACGTTATTATTAATTGATAAATAATATTTGATAATCAAATTTTAAAAAGGGAATATATAATATAACGGATTACAGAAGGTATCTCTATATGCAAGATACAAGCATTTTTATTATTTGAGTGTTGTTAAATTGTAAATTTATTAAAAGTTATATATATTTTCAGTTATTAATCTATCAAATTCTCATTTATAACATATTTTGTAAATTTTATATATTTGTGTACACAATGCATATAATGTTCATGTACATTTACATATTATATGCTGCTTAAAAATATATTGTTTAAAATATTTTAGTCACATAATTATATTGTAATTTAATAGTATATTTTAGTAATGTATATCTACCTTCCCTTAAATTGATTTCCTTAATATTAATTTATAGAGCATATACGCTAAGTTTTTGTTCTGAAGAAAAAAAACAAATATGTGGACGCTTACTTTAAATCCCTGCTAAAGTCTTAATTTGGAAAATAATATCAGTTTTTGAAATAAAAAATGATCATTATTGTAACCAGATGACACTAAAATATCCTTTCTCAAGAAATTGATATTGTTTTTTTAAAAAATGATTGAACCTATATGATGCCATCTGTTCCATTTGGAAAACAAGAAAAATTATTATCAAGATTACTAAAGTTTTTTTTTTCTTTAAATTGTTTACTCTTTACAAGAATAATAATACAAAATTATTAACAAAAAGTAATTCTACAAAATTTTCCAAAAAAGAAAAAACAATTGACATTAATTGTCGTAATTGGTATTAGGGCAAAAAATAATTTCGCTCATTTTTTTTTCAAACAATGGTATACACTTTTTCATGGCTACATAGAAAACATGAAACTCAACCAACAAAATAACAATAATCTCCTAAGATCTTATTCTACTTGTTGTATTTTTCAGTTCGATGAAATCTCGTACAAGAAAATTTTAATAAGAATTGTTCTTAATTTACGTCTCTTTGCTATTTGACGTTTTTGTTACAATTTGGTCTATCATTGATACATGGTGAAATTTTTTAATTTTATAACGTATGTAGAAAATTTAATAATCAAATGATAATGAATATTATCATTTCATATAATGATATGGAATTTTATATAAATATTTTGGGGAAAATGAGTAAAACATGCTTCGATTATATATCAGCAGCATATTTTCTTCTATGAATTTCTCTCTCCATCTATATATATGTATATATATTTACATATATGTCACTTGGAGTAAGATTTCATTTTTGCTAAAGAGGATAAATGTATACTAAATTTATAATAATTCCAAGGCATTAAATAATTGATCAAAGTTATATGCAAAAATAAATTTAAAAAGCTCTTTTTTGGAAGTAAGTTGAACATATAGTTAGATTAACTCATTTCTAGAAAAATGTTTGGTGTGAATGCATGCACTATATTTGTCAGCCAGATATATTTTAAACTTTTTCCCCTTTATTGCTTTGCCTTATTTGAGGTTTCTTGTTTTAATTCAGACAAAAAATCCTTAAACTTTGGAATTTTAAAAACTAATAATGTAAATGTGCGTTCAATGACTATAATATGACTTTAAGCACAGTCATATTTTGCACCTTTTTTTGATTTTTCAATTTTAAATTGGTTTAACAGTTTATATTTAGATTTGACTATTCTGAGTAACTTTATGCACATTATCTATTTTAGTATAGATATCATTATTTTTTTCAAAAATACTGAACAGAATTTTGTCTGAGGAAAATACTCAATTTGTCAATAGATTTATTTTATGTTGCGACTTATTTCAGAGCATTCCAAAAAGAAAAAACATCTTATTAAGAAAAAATATCATATTAAGGACTCATTTAACTAATTGATATGCAAATATATTTTGGATTTAAAAAAAGAAACACGAAATAAAATAACCTCCCATAATATTCTGTAAAATTAAATGTTCACCCTTAATTTAAATTTAAATTAATTTAATATCAATATATTAATTTTAATTTTAAATAAAACTAAGTTTTTATGAAATTTATAAGCTATAATCTTTACTAGAAACATCCTAATATGACAATTTTGAAATAAAAATAATGTTAAAATTATAATTTTAATCGCTGATATGATAATGCATTGGATCTAAACTGAATTACAAATTAATATTTTTAAAAATATCTGTTGAAAATATAAAGAATTAAAGTAATTTAAATATACATTTTACAATTTATTTACAAAAATAATTGAAGCTTCCTTTGATTGGAATAATTTAATCTAAATTAAATAATACAGAGTTAGAATATATTAATAAGGAAATCTATACAGAATTAGAGTTTATTAATTTCAGTAATAAAAAGATTCGAATTTTTTTAATTAACAGCATTTAAAAAATGCTCTAACTTATTAACAATTAATATCGTACCTTAAAATACTGACAGTAAAAATATAACAATTTTTCATTTGCTTATTGTTTATTTAATAAAATTCGTTATCAGACTTATTATTCATTACTTTTCTTCATATTCAAAAGTCCAAAAAACATTTGCTATAAGGTCATCCTATATAACACTTTAATAGTAATTGACTTTTACATTTTATTCTATGAACACAAGAAATTAGTAATATTTTTAAATTATACTTTTAGCACAATTTCTTCAAAAATAGAAAAGTTTTAATTTTTTAAAATATTTAAGAATATAATACTTATAATATTCCCATGGATATTCCTAATTTATTAAGTCCTTGTAAATATTTTATCAAGATACCATTTTCTTTTATTACCTAAAGTTCAGCCAATTTTATAGCTTTCATATATGAATTTATGTGATTTTTCTCTTAGAAAAATCATAATTTATTTTCAAGTTTTTTTAAAAAAATCACGCAAAATTTTTGCAAAGTTTTGTGTATTATACGAAATAAAATTATATGTTTTTAACGTAAAGGAAGAAGTTTAAATATTTAGGTGTGCTAAAATGTTAGTTTATTTTAATATTGTTTTTCTTTCCTCATAAATGTAACATGCATAGTTTTGAAATGAGTTTCTTTCAGAAAAGAAAGAAACGATGTTTTTAGCAGCATAATTTTCAAAGCATATTACTTATTTAATAGTCTCTAAAAATACTAAATATTTTCAAATAAAATCATTTACTTAAATCAATTCTTTGGGATAACTTACAGTTTAAAAGTTCATAATAAAATGTAGTTTCTGACTTTTATATCAAAACTTATAAAAACGTAAAGCCTTTATTTTTCCATAAGTATTCTAAGTATGTATACAAATGTATTTTAAGTATGTATATGTAAGGTATTCCAAATATGTTTACGTAAAGTATTCTAGGTATAAATAAGTATGTATGTATAAGATATTTTATGCATATATAAGTATGTATACGTAAGGTATTTTAAGTATGTATAAGCAGGGCACTCTAAGTATGCATAAATAATATATTGTAAGTAAGTATAGTAATATATCACGTTTCTCTTATGTTTTTTTTAACTTGTAAAATTATGTGTTTTGAAAATTACTATTGTATTTACATTGCAATATATTATTCACTAATAATTTAAAACACCTAAAATGTAATTTCGAACCGAAATATTAGTACTATTTATTATTAAAGAAATGCAGTAGTTGAGTTTTGTAATTCTTTTTCAATATTGCCATTCAAATATTCATACATGAAATATACTTTAATATAATTTATTACATATAAAAAGACACTACAAATACAATAAATATATGTATATCAAATACAATCATTATTTTTAAATTGATCAATGTAAAAGTAATTAAATTATAAGATATTTATACTTTTTTCACTATAATACGGTATTTTCTAAAATAAATATACTTAGTCTCAAATTTACATAGAGGACTCGGTATATTATTCTTTCTAATTAATCTCTCATTAAAGTAAAATGTAATTTTGAAAACAGATCATATTCCGAAAAACATGTTACAATAAAGCTTATTTGTAAATCATCACATTCAAGAAAAATTTCCCTTAATTCAAGCTCTCTTAAGAAAGGAGAAAAAATGAATAAAACATTGGATAATTTGAAATGTTTGATAATATTATTGGCAATATTAATTAAATGGGTAAAAATTTTCAGTACGGTCACCCTTGTCGACTTTTTCAAAATTTCGCCAAAAATCTCACCATTTTGCACAAGTGAGGTTTAAAAAAACAGAATGTTAAAAAGTGTTGCCTGTGCGAAAATACGTGTTGCCAGAAAATGTTATTTATCACCAAATTTGGAAAATTGCGCCAAGGTTGACCGTACAGTAAATCTGAGCCAGGAAAGACAGTTGTTATGTAAGACATAATTAACATATTCCTGACACGACTTCAAAATGAAATCATTATCAGATGTCTAATCCTTTATTAAGTTACAATAAATTGTATAAAGGATATTTAATTTAATTTTTTTACAAAATACTAAAAATGACTCGTATATTTAAATAAATTGAAACTAAAATTATATTGTAACTGAATCATAAATCAAAATAAAACTCATACTGTTTTAAATGAAAGTTTTCTGGATATTTAAACAGTAAGAGTCACCTTTTTTTTCATAAAAATTTCTTGAAATTAGATCATGTTTCCAAAATGCAAAAATAAATTAGGATGAACATAAATAAATTGAGAAAATAATTATTTGAATAATGAAAGAGGAAAATAAATTTGCATTTCATGTGAAGAATGCAATCGAAATGTCAGTAAGTTTAGTAATTCATCTAATTAAAAATCTAACTTTTTAAAAAGGAAAAAATAACAAATGTTCTAACTAGTTTTTAGTTTTGCCCTTTTAAATATTTCTGAAAGAATCTTTTAATTATTCTTAATGAATATATATGAACGGAAAGATAAACTTAATTTATCTTAAATGATAAATGTTCTACAAAGAAACATGAGTATTCTACAGGTAAACTGAAAGATCCAAATAAAATGCTTAATATTTCATGAGATAAAGGAAGGAAATAAAGTAAAGCACTTTTATGTTAATGAAGTAAATTAAATATATGAATTGAATTATTATGACTTTTAGAAGACTATATTTTTATATAATTTAATCATTTCTATAAGGAAAAATAAATTTGTCTCACATTAAAAGCAAAAAGACATGATGTTAATTTTATCAATTATAATGTCATATAAATTTTAAAAATTATGTAGTTTTTTTTGTGTTATGATATATTATTAAAGTACTTACTTTAATATACTATATAGACCATTAAACTTAATTTTTAATAAAAAGATGATTTATAAGGAAACATAATTTCTCTTACAGCACAAAGAAAGATACAAAGATAACACAAAGAAGCTTATAAATTAAAGAACCATTAGATCTTAATAGCAGCCAAATAATGAGGAAATTTTGCTTAAAGAAGTCGGTAAAGCTCTCACAATTTCAACTGCAAATCATTATGCAAACATTAAATAAAGAATATAATGCAATAGTTACAGATAAAATAAATATATTCATTAAATATATAAATAAATTATGTAGTATTTATTACAAAAATCTTACTCAAACTTCAACATTTGTAGGTAAACAGTTTGTTATAGAAATATTGAACTGTTACTTCAAACAAACGTTTCGCTATAGAATTATTTAAAAAAATATGAAATTAAATATACATAAATTGACTGTATTTTAAGTGTCATTAACAAAATAAAATCAATGGCAAATTATTTACGGATTACGTTTTTTCAAACTGTAAAAATTACTATTAATGGCAACGGCCAAAAAGTATAGGAGCCAAAGAATATTGAATAAGTTATTTCCTGAATTATGATAAATGTGTTCTATTGGTATAATAGCTCCTAAATGTTCTTTACTTTCGTAGCCAATGTGGTAATAAGTAACCGTAGGCACTAAAATTCTAAGTGATATAGCTATATATTCCAATTGTTTTTAAATCAAACAAAGATAAAAATATAAATCAAAGATAATTAAAAGTAGTTTAATGCCAGCTCAAATTTGCAGCTTAAAGAAAGAAAGAATTTTGCCATCAGTTTTCAACACGTTGATCATAAAAATAATTTTAGCATTCTAAATTATTACTTTTCCTAGCAATTATATATAAAGCGTCTTATTAATTTCCATTTTTCCATTATTTCGTAATTACAAAAATATAAAAATTTTAATTACTTAAATTGAAGTTTTTAACCTCCAATTTTCTACGAAATAAAATAAAAGCTTAAAATGTAATTTATTGCAACATTGAAAATAATCTTGACCTGACATATTCTAAAAACGAATTTAAAGAAATCATTGCATATTTATTTTGCTTTTAACAAATGAATCGATTATTACATTCAGTTATAATACGAAATAGTCAATTAATTATTTATTAGGTTGTAACAATACTTATTAAAATTTAGGTTTCATTTACATTTTATGTTTTTATTGAATGGATTGATACCAAAATTATAGATTTTTTACATTCTTCTTTTAATGTACTTCTTTTATATTTTACTTCTTTTAATAGATGAAGAATGACAATATATATAAGTTTATTATATAGTATTATATTCCTTGTACACATAAAAATATTTCAACTTTCTCCATTAATTTACATACTTTGAAAAACATGCATAATAAAATCATGAAAAACAGGAAAAATCCATTAATTTAAAATAAAAATAAAATCCAAAAAAATTGGCATTTTTAGGTAATGGTTATGTTTTATTTTTGAAAATATAATACAAAAGAAATATTACCGAGATTAAGGTATTTTATATAAAAATGACAAAATTGTATGCTCTTATCAATTTACTTCATTTATTATTATTTGACAAATACATTTTAGAAATCAAAAAAGTAAAATTGTAAAGAATTTATGAAGACAAATTCTAGATATTTCTATTTTGGTGTTAAGTTAAGAAATAAAATGTTTTTGAAATTCATAAGTATCTAGAATATTCAGAAAATATCATCTGATGTTATAAATGTGATCTGAAATTACTGATTCGATATCTTCTTGAAAATATTTTTTGCTCTTTAAGGAATTGTAATACCTTAGAAATTTGAGTATTTTTTATTTACCACAAAATAAGATTCTCACACAGGTATATTTTATAATACTTTTACTTTTTTACAGCTTTCATATGTCTATAATGACTTTTTCTGAAATAAAGTTTTTATCTAGTTTTGAAATCCTGTTTTCTACTTTTGCTGCTAAAAAATAGTTTTTCCTCAAACATTTATTGTTCAGCAGATGAATAAACGGATTTTTTCTTTTTTAACATTCTACTCCGTTTCTTATATTTTCAATTTCTTTTACAGAATGTTTAAGAAACATGACCTTTGCTTACTTTTGATAGAACGTGATGCGCAATTTTTTTTTATTTCTTTTTTATTTTTTGTACAAAAGTGTAAAAATTTTATTTTATTTGTAAACAGCTTCTCGAATCTGTAAAATATTTTTGTATTCCTCACTTACAATGTAATTCACAATAAAATGTTAAATTTGAGATGTAAGAACTTTTCTAGAAAAAAATATGTAATAATGAGTGTACTAAATTATGAACCAATTATGTATTAAAAGAAATTTACTTAAACTTTTACTAATACTAATAATTTTATTAAATTAATTTTAATTGTTTCCTTTGTAATTTATAATTTTAATTTTCATACTTAAAAAATAATTAGACTGAAATTTATTTTTATCATTTGCAGCATGCTTTTACATTTGAAATTACAAGACAATTAAATTACAGCTTTTAGTTTAAGTGTACATTTTTTCCTGAACAAACAGTACTATATGAAACTGAAAAAAAATAAATAAATAAAAGCAAAGAAAACATCTTTCTAATTGTACTTCCAATAAATATGACAATGTATTTATTTGATGTTTGTAAAATAATTCAAAATTAGTAATTTAAAATATACCTTTCAATATTTTATAAAAGTACATGTAAATTGGTAATAACGATACATCTGTATTTTTGTATGTTTACATTCTGATATCTTATTTCTGAAAAAAAAATTTGTTTTTCCTGGCTGAAGTTTTGGTTATACCAGTAGATTTTAATACGTCCAATACCTCTTAAAAAAGAAAGCAGTTTCAAAATTTTAATAAAAAAAAGAGAAAAAATGTTGTTTTTTAAATTTATTTAAATTTTTTACTGCATTATTATTATTATTATTATTGAAAACTGCATTAGTATCCTTTTGTTTGTGAAACAGATTTGTGAAAAACTTTAAAAACAGCAAGGCAATGGCCATCTTTAAAGTTTTCCAAAATCTTTTAAGTTTTTAAATCTTATGAAATTACAACACGTCAAAATAAAAGTAATCATTTACATTGAAAGTTTTAATTTTAAGGATATAAATGAATAAAATATAAACATAATCAAATTGACATTTTTCTAATATTTTTTAAAAATTAATGATATTTCTAATGCTGTCATGAAAATAAATATATACTTTTTTAATCTTAATAAAGAAGGTCCCTAGAAATTCTATGAACTTATATAAACACAAGGATTGCTAATGTGTCTTGCGATTTGTACTTAAAACATTTAAAGAAATTTTAACCAACTAAGACAAGTACTATGTGTCTCAAAAGATGATAGCACTCTTAATATTGCGTAAAAACACCTTTTTTTAAGTTGTACAAATACTCAGTACCAAAATTCAAGTCCATTTCCTTTTTTATGGTAGAAATTTCCACATCTTTGAGTTTTTTTCTGTCTTGACATATCTTTAATTAGGATCAGTACGCGTGGTCATATAAACTAATTTCAGTATACATTTTATAGTTATTTTTTTTATTTATTTTTTTTTTTTATAATAAATCAACACGATTCATGTCTTACAAGATGAAAATGAAATGACTTGAAGATATGTATAAAGATGTTTCAATTATTGAAGAGGAGGAAGAAATGAGTTGTGACAAAATAAGCATGTGTAGTGATATTTTATGTACGAAACATAAAAAAAGAAAATGTCAATCTCGAAATCAGTTGCAATGACCAAAGTTTAATAAATACATATTTAATGATAAATTAAACTTCTTTTTAATTAAATAATGCACCCTTTCTCACAATATTACTTTGAAATCTTAGCTGTCTGATTTCTACGCTCCAATATGTCCTTATTTGTAAAAGTACGCATACTTTCGTATGTTAAAGAAAGGATCTGGGTAATCAGTTGTTTTGATATTATTTTAATTTTCTCTAAAAAAGTCACTAGAGAAATATGAACAATATATTAATTTTTTTGAATTGTATTGTTTCTCACAATATTTGCACAAAAAATTATCTAAGTTATTTGAAAATTATAATCAAAAATTATCTGATAATTCAAAAATAAAGTTGTTTATCTCAGCAATAACAGTGATAAATAAAATGCTTTTATGCACACACTCACATTATAATCTCTAGATTTCTCATTATAATCAAAATTTTATAATGTTACACCCACAACTCTAAAGATCACATTTGTCACAACAAAGTTACAGAATTATTAATTATTTTGAGAAAATTTTCTATATTACCACCTTGATTCGAAATTATATTTTTTTATTGCATATATGATATAGATACAGAATAATTTTCATTAATTCTTAGAAATTATTAATATATTTATGATAATGTGAGGAGAACTCTATGTGTGTGTTGAAGCTTATTTACAAAAATAATTCTACAACAAGTATGCACATTTAACATATTAATATAATTACATTTAAATTTTGATGTTAAATGTGAACTGATAAAATAATGTACTAGTTTCCTTTTGAGTATTGAAGCATAAATGCGCTTTCAGGTTTATTTGTAAAGTTCCTAATTTCTTTAATTAGATTGTATTTTATTTAAAAGAAAATAAATTACTTGTATTCCATAGTTAATCATAGGTTCTGCTTTGAGTCTAATTGCATGTGACTCTGTCTCTAACTTTTCAAAACTGTTATCGAATACTTCACCTTCTATATCAACAGGTAGTTTTAATTAAAAGTTTCTATTGAATGTTTGGACCATCGCAATTGTTTCTTATTGGATCGAGATGTAGACCGAAATTGTAGACAGAGCAAATAGGGAAAACTAAAAGTTAAGTTAAAATAAATTTTAATTTGTTTATTTATATATATTACAAACATTTAGGAAATTAATAATGCATAATCACTCCACATTTTGTATAATAATCCCGAATTTAAATAGAAAGTTTACAGTTTGCAATCAACTTCAGTTATGTTGATTTCCGACAATTTTATAATATAGCTATTGCTATACAAAAGTATATTTTTTAATTCTATAATCAAAATTTATTGGTATTTTCAAATTGCGTCTTGTATAAGAAATATTGTATCAGTACAAATGTAAAATGAATAGTGAAAATTATAAAAATAAAATTATCTTACTTCCATATGTAACATTTCTTTTTAAGATTTATTTTTTTCAGTGTTAATCAGCTAAAATTTTAAAAATTTAACTGAAGTAACTTAATTTATATGGCAATTACAAACATACTATTTACTGCAAACAATGTGATTCTAAACAAATTAAGTTGTTTAACACATTTTAATTTCCCATACATAAATTAAGATTTTTATATTATCATCAAATATTTTAATTTATCTTAATACTTCTTATAAATCCATATTAAACAATATCAAATTTATGACATTCCCACTGAAGGATATTTGCATTTTACAAAATACATTACAAAATTACATTTTACGCATTGAAAAGTTGTCTTAATATATTCATAAACAGAAACATAAATGCATAGAATTGTTTTTCTTTTTTTCAAAGTAAACAAATCCTGTGAATTTGAAGTGAGACTTCAATTCCCCATTATCTGCAAATTAATAACTGCAAGTATTATGTGATTGTTTAAACATCTGTAGAAGTTCCAGTGTTGCGTGTGTTCTTTTAAATAATTAATTTGAGACTTCTTACAAATATTAATGTTTATTTTCAAGTGAATAAATGTAGAACAAAATTTTAGAACATTGTCTTACAAAATCGTCTGATTACAAAGCTCGTTCAACTAGCACGAGACTAGTTGAATTACGAAGAATTAATCTTCTGTTAAATGCCAACTGGAGGGAAATAAAGAGCCACCGAGTGCACACACTCGATGGCATCATTACAATGGTGTAATATCACTACAGAGTATTCCCCCAGTGACAAAGTCACGATACCTAATGTGACAAAATTCCATTAAGTTTTCTGGAAAACATAGAAAAATGCAGTTTTTCAAGAAAATACAAATATATACAATGATAAAATATATGAACAAGTTTGCAAAAAAAAAATTGAAAAAGTTTTATATATAGACACTGTTAATTGAAATTTTCATTAGATTATTACTTTATTACATATTCTTGTATTAAATGTTTTGGAAATCGTACACGTCTTCCAGATCTGGTAGTGATAGATTTTGGTTCCAAATTTTGTGAAGGCAATGAATTGACTTTTATGTTTTTAGAATTTGGAATCGGCATGGGATCAGGTTTAATCTCATCAGAAATTTTAAAAGCAGGTTTTATGCGATCAATCGAAACAGTTGTTTTCTTATTATTGAGATCAATTACAAATGTTTTCTCTGAACGCTCTAATACCAGATGTGGTCCAGTGTAAGGTGGAGTCAAAGGAGGACGAACCTTGTCTACTCGTAAAAATATATGAGAGCATGTTTTTAAATTTGGATTTACAAAAATTTTTGGACTTCCATGCGTTGTAGTGGCTGTAGGACTTATTTTACGCATGGTTGATTTTAAATTAGTTACATAATTTTCATTTATTGTAATTTTTAAAGAATTTTCATTGAAAATATCCGATGGTAGACGTAAAGTTGTTCCATAGACAAGTTCTGCGCTTGTAGCATTTATGTCCTCTTTCAACGCTGTGCGTATTCCCAAAAGAACAATTGGTAGAATTTCAGTCCATTTAGACGTGTCGTGGGCCATGATTGCACTTTTTAAATGACGATGGAAACGTTCGATTATCCCATTAGAACTTGGGTGATAGCTTGTGCTATGAATTCTATTAACACCGAGCGTATTTGTGAGCTCTCGAAAAAGGTTCGATTCGAAATTTCTGCCCTGATCGGTGGTTATGGTGATAGGACAACCGAAACGGGAAATCCATCCTTCCACAAGTGCTTTGGATGTGCTTATAGCAGTTGTATCTTTCGTTGGTATGACTTCTGGCCATCGGGTAAATCGATCTATTACTGTCATACAGTATTGAAAATCATTAGAAATGGGAAGGGGACCAATAAAATCAATATGGATATGAGAAAATCTTGCATCTGGTTGTGAAAAGGTGCCTATTGGAGCTTTAGTATGCTTAAAAATTTTGGATTTTTGACATTTTTCACAAGATCGAACTTTGTTTTTGATATCTATTTTCATGTTTGGCCAAACAAATCGTTGTTTTATTAAATTTGTAGTTGAGTGTATACCAGGATGAGAATAATAATGTAAATTGTCAAAAATAATTTGTCTAAAACTTTTAGGAATAAAGGGTCTAGGTTGAGAAGTAGAAAAATCACAAATTAAATTTACATCTTCCAAAGGAAAATAATGCTTTTTTAATCGAAAAGATGTACTATTTGAATTTAACAAATTTTTCAGTTCATCATCAATCTGTTGCTCCTTTTCTAGTATTTTAAAATTTAAAGTTGGGGGTTTCAAAATTGATTCTATTTCAATACGTGAGAGAGTGTCTGCTATTATGTTTTCCACACCTTTGACGTGTCGAATGTCAGTCGAGAACTGAGAAATAAAATCTAAATGCCTTAATTGGCGGGGTGAACATTTTTCTGGTTTTTGTTTAAACGCGTAGATTAGAGGCTTTTGATCTGTATAAATTGAAAAATTTCTACCTTCAAGCATGTGCCTAAATTTTTTAATTGAAGTATATATGGCTAATAACTCGCGATCGTAGGTGGACCAATTTTTTTGACTTTTATTTAATTTTGTAGAAAAAAATGCTATCGGCTCCCAGTTATTTTGACTAAATTGCATTAGAGAACTTCCAATCGCAAAATCTGAGGCATCTGTCCATAAACTTAATTTAGCGCCAGGAATTGGATATTTGAGGAGGGTTGCATCAGCCAAAGCTTGTTTAGCATTTAAAAAGGCATTATCAGCTTCCTCAGACCATTCGAGAGATTTTTCGAGTTTCTGGGTTTTACGAGGAGACTTTTTTATATTTTTATGCCCTTCAAGAAATTTATTTAAATGATGTAAAATATGAGCTGCTTTTGGAATAAAACGTCTGTAGAAATTAAATAGTCCTAAAAATCTCCGTAATTGAGTTAGGTTATTTGGCTTAGGAAATTTTAAAATAGCTTCAACTCTATCAGTTAAAGGTTCTAATCCAGCTTCTGAAATTTTAAAACCTAAAAATTGTAAGCTATTTTGTCCAAAAGTGCATTTAGAAGGGTTAATAGTTAAGCCATAATATTTTAATCTTTCAAAAAGAGCTCTCAGATGTAGTTCATGTTCTTCGTGAGAATTAGAAGCAATCAAAATATCGTCAATAAAGGCATATACACCGTTTAAACCTCTAGTTACTTCATCAATAAAACGCTGAAATGTACTTGAAGCGTTGCACAGACCAAACTGCATGCGGGTACTTTCAAAAAGACCGAAAGGTGTTATAATTGCAGTTTTGTGAATATCTTCGGGAGCAATCGGAATTTGATGAAAAGCCTTAACTAAATCAATGTGAGAAAATATTTTGGTTCCGTGAAGTTCACTGGTAAAATCTAAAATGCTTGGGACTGGATATTTGTCTTTTACAGTTTGAGAATTCAACGCGCGATAATCTCCGACTGGACGCCAGTCAAAACTTCCCTTTTTAGGAACTAGGTGAAGTGGTGATGAAAAATTGCTTTTCGATGGGCGCATATGGCCTAAATCAATCATATGTTGGAATTCAGTTTTTGCAATTTTTAACCTATCTGGTGCTAAACGGCGAGGTTTTGCAAAAACTGGTGAACCGAAAGTTTCAATTTTATGCACGACATTATGCTTGACGATTTGGTCTGAGCAAATGGGTTTTGTAATTTCAGGAAATTCATTTAACAATTTGATATAACCATCATTACCAAAAATAGTTTTAACAGAAATAATAGCTGCAGATTTAATAATACCATGAGACTTTAAATTAGTATTAATATCACTTAAACAATGCTTTCTAATATCAGGCTTTAAGTTAAAATAATATAAAAAGTCAGCACCTAAAATAGAATTCGATACATCACAAATGTAAAAAGGAAAAACAAAGTTTCTACGAAGGCCAAAATCAAGTGATAATAATTTCTTACCGTAAACCTTGATCATGGTATTGTTTGCTGCTGTAAAAGTCTGAATTGGTGAATGTTGTCTGTCTTGTTTCGTAGCAGGTATAATAGAACAATCACTTCCAGTATCAACTAGAAATGTTCTATTTGTTATTCTATCCCGAACGAAAAGGCGACAATTTGTAGGAGGCAAGACGTATGTCGCTTCTACTCCTGCCTGTTGCGGTTTTCCTGGAAATTGCAGGGTTTTACACATTTTCTTGCTTCTTCTTTAAACTTCTTGTGGTAGAAACACATACCGGATGAGTTTCCTTGTGGTGACAAACTTTTACGGCGATTCCGGAAACGCAAAAAGTTCCGATTTCGTGATCTGCTTCGAGCTCGTAATTCTGCAACTTCTTTCCTTAGAGCTTTTACTTCGGCCAAAAGCTCAGCACTGCTTTTAGTGGGAGAAATTTCACTCACTCCGGCTGGAGTGACCTCAAGTATCTTGTCGCCAACTTCAGCTGCTTTACTTGAAGTTAAGGACGGAATAGCTGCGAGTATAGATTGGATGTTCTGTGGAAGTTGGTTTAAAAATAACTCTAGCAGTAATGTATCAGATATGTCGTGGGATTCAGCTCGTCGTTTCATTATTCTCAATAATTCACTGGGCTTCCGATCTCCTAGTTGTTCGCCGGCCAAAAGCTTTCGTATTTCCTGCGACTTTGTTTCCCCACATCGAGCAATAATTTCTTGCTTCAAACGAGAGTATGGGTCTGTTTCATCTGGAGTTATTATTACATCTCTGACTATTGCTGCGACTTCAGGAGGGAGATGTGCCAGACAGTGGTTGAATTTGGTTCTCGCTTCAGTTATGGGCTTAGGCGTTGCTAGTTGAAATGTCGCTTCTACCATATGAAACCAGAGATTTGGATCTGATAAATTAAAAATGGGCATTTTCACAGCTGATGATTCTGCCATTTTTAAGACAAGCTACTTGAAATCCAAAGTGAAATTCCAAAATAAATCCTTGCGAAATCACATATTCAACAACATATTTGGAATCACGTCCGGGTCACCATTGTAGAAGTTCCAGTGTTGCGTGTGTTCTTTTAAATAATTAATTTGAGACTTCTTACAAATATTAATGTTTATTTTCAAGTGAATAAATGTAGAACAAAATTTTAGAACATTGTCTTACAAAATCGTCTGATTACAAAGCTCGTTCAACTAGCACGAGACTAGTTGAATTACGAAGAATTAATCTTCTGTTAAATGCCAACTGGAGGGAAATAAAGAGCCACCGAGTGCACACACTCGATGGCATCATTACAATGGTGTAATATCACTACACATCTACCGCTAATTGTTTAAGAATCAAAAACTAATTGTTTACTCTTACACTAATTGTTTACTGTTTATGGATAGAATGTCACATTCATATCTCACAAAAGAGGAATCTAGAGAAACATCAAAACACGCATACATGCAACTAAAACATCGAAAAATATTACATTATTCTCTACTTTAAAATATTTATTTTTATGACTCGCATGGTTCTTTTAATAAGATTTTTATTTTAATATTTTACTAACATTATGTGCAGACCGCGATGGCCTGGCTAGTTTGATAACATTTTTTAATCATTGAGTGGCAATTAGTTCGATTCCCGATCCAATATAAGATCCATTGAATTCGGTAACGGCAGATTGGACGCGTTAAATATGTCGTGATCGTAATATATTCCATTTGAAATTATGCTCCAGGGAATGCAAGCCATTTCTAGGAATCTTCAAAAGCAGAAAACCAAACCCCCAGAATTTGGCTGTCATCACCAGAGGTTTTATTTCACATGGAGAATAAAACGACCATAAAATATCTTGCTTTTAAATTATGAATACCCACTTGCGGGACAATGATGGTACACCTGCAGAGTGCTATCACATTAACCACTTGAAGAGCTGAAGGATTGTAATCTCATTATACACCTACGGTTAAAGTGCGCTTTAGGTCCCCTACTTCGCCAACTCGAGAATTTGATACGCTTTTTCGCGCATGCTCATTAATTACTCTTTTGTTTTAGCCTTTTCATTGGTCACTGATTAAGTTTCACTTTGAAATAACGGTAGAATTTTTGCCATAGCATCGGCGATTTCGTAAACGCACCAAGTAGGGGACCTAAAGCACATTTTCACCTACTACATATAAATAATATAGTCCACTTTTATAAATTGAATTGCAAAAATGTAGTAATTTAATTTAAAAAACACCAGAAAAATTCGTTCACTGGATTTTGGTATAATAAATTTAATAAGCTACAGTTTAAAGAATATATATATATATATATATATATAAATATATATAAATATATATATATATAATTTTCAAGAACATTTGTAATAAATTAATGATATTATTAATATAATTGCAATATTTTTTAATATCCTTTAATTATTTATTTATTTTCTTGTTAAAAACATTTTTAAATACCTTCAGTTGGAAATATCTTAAAAAATTCGTTATACCACCAAAAATGTGAAACAGAAGTATTTTATTGTTATACGGATTTATAAAATTATCCTTTTTATATAGACTACATATTCTAATTTATCATTTTCATAAGACATACAAATTAATGAATCTTTCTTTCTTTTCTATATTCAAAATATTTAAAAATCAATTAATTAAATTAAGTTTTAACCAGAAAGTGTAGAAGACTGATTAAATCATATATGTTATTTTGTGAGATTTAATTTGTAACTTTCACTACTTTTCCGACCCTATTTCAGCTGTAACAATTAAATGGGAGATAAAAGTTTTTTTCACTATCAAAAAGGATTAAATAAGCTAGCTTATTTCCTTGGAATATTCTGTTAGCACTACGTAATAGGATTGCGAAATTGGTTCTATCTAAATGCAACACTCGGAGTTGAGTAAATCTCACCCAAAAATGCAATATAATTAGGTTTCTTCGCATGAAAACTTTGTGCAAGTGGGGCACTTAAAGTAATTCCGGAAATCAGAAGTACCAGATCATTGCCCTAGAGGATGACATAATAATATTAAAAGGCGAGAAAATGTAAACACCTCAAATGCTCCTGTCAACAAAATATCTTAAATATTTTACTAGTATTTGGAGATTGAGTTTACGACTAATTCAAGACTATATACAAGGAGATATCATCTTTTATTAAAAATTTCAAATTTATCTTTTATTTTATTTCAATTCATATATATTACTTTCCAGAATGAATAAATAAAATGTGTGTTTATGATTTTATTTTAGATGTAACGTAAATAGAAATTCGAAATTATGGCTAATGTATTTCGATCTAAAATAATATCCTATATTCAAATGAAATTCACATTTAGTTAAACAGTTATGCTTATGTTTTAAAATCTTTAATGTGAAAAATAAAATTAATTTGAAATAGAAAAGTATTTCATTTTTACTGGATTTATTTTTAAAATATCAATTTGGATTACTTAGTTTAAAACATTAAAAATAAACATAATAGAACATCAATCATATTTTTTTAAAAAAATACATTTAATTTGAATTGACTTTCTGTTTAAAATATAATTTCATTAATTTAATTTTGTCATTACACTTGATTTGATAATAAGATGAATTATTTCATTAGTAACAAATAAATCAAGAAAATCAATCAATTGTTTAAAAATTCTGTTTCTATAAAATTTTTTAAATCATTATTAAG
>JAPDSC010094222.1:0-13399 GCA_026290005.1 Latrodectus geometricus | reverse complement strand
GTGACACTGAATTTACGTTCCTTCAATTAAGAAAAATGCATAGCAGTCAACAGCTTCTGTACAACCATAACACAGGGTAAAAAATTGCGAACTGCTTTTTTATAACCATAATTTGCAATATTCCATTGTTCAAACTTTTGCTTGAATTCCTCATTTGAATATATTTCAATAAGTTGTACATGGAATCTTAGTTTGTCTGTGAGCAAAGGGGTTCAACTCATAATCGGGAGTACCCATATGTCTTAAAATCTTTGGTTCAGGGACGTCTTCAAATCTTTGGTTCAGATCTGCATGAAAAGCAATAAAAAATTGCCAATAATCAAGCATTTTTTTCCTTTTAAATTCATATAATGGGAAACTAAGAAAATACTTCTTTTCCCTAATTTTGCTTGCACAGAAAATATTTTGCAGGAAACACAGATACTTTCAGTTTTAATTAAATTTAAATAGTCACCTTATAGTTTCAGATTATTTTCTTTAAATTTGGCTAATAAATTAGTCATATAGGCTATGTCATTTTTTTAGTTAATTAAATTGTGCTGTAAACCAATGCCTTCCAGGAATACCAAACTGAATCAAAGGGATCTTAAAATCAAATTTAACATACATTTTCAGATAATGAATGCATTTCTGTGTGAAGTTGAGGATGAATACAATCTGTCATTTTTCAAAGAGAAGCAAAAAGTCTCTTACTGAAGGCATTTCTTTGGTTTTATTAACTGCTCAAATGGCATAATCTAGTGTTCCTTGCTAACGTTCGTTAAATTTTTTTTGACTAAATACTATTGATGAATAATACAGTGTACTGATAATACATTGTTTGCGGTATTCTTGTTTTAAGTACGCCAGAACGTATTGGCATCTTTCTGTGATCGCTAAAGTATTATCATCAGCAACAGAAATTATATTAATCATGGTTTTAGAGTTTACATCTAAAAGTCTTTTTAATTCAATAAATAACGTATAACATTTGTATCGGTTTTCAAACATTTAGCAAATAGCAATTCTTAGAAAAAAATTGTTCTTTTATAAATCTTACATTAGCTGAAATAAAGCTTCATTCCCTGGTAAAACTGATACATTAAGATGCATAGAATATTTTAATGCTTTAGAACTAGCATTAAGAATATTTTTAAGAAATGAACCTTTATTTTACTGTATTATTACTCAGTAAAATTCCTTTAGTATAGTGTCGAAAACTGATTTGTGCAACATGGTGCATGTTACCTTAATTACACTAAATAACAAATAAGCGCTTCACCAATAGGCGCTCGTGAACTTAGTGCTTGACCAATAGCATACTGCTTTCCGGATTTTACATCATTCAAAAAATGTGATAAGAAGCGTGCAATCCATCATCATCTCGCTTATCACTCAGAATCTGTTTCTATAAGTTGTTTCAATGAAGATGTTTTTAAATATTTTTATTTGATTGTATTTGAAAAAATGTTGAGTACTTTTTTATTGACTTTGGAGTTTTGCTTTTTATGTTTGGATAGTTTCATTAAATCTTTAACATAGTTTGAATACACGAATAATACAAAAGTAAAAAACTACTTCCTAATGATTAAAAATCCATGCTTCACAAATATTCAACACTGCTTTATTGGTAATTTTTCTTGGGTTCCCTCATAGTACTATTTATTAGAAAGGACAAAAAAATTAACACATTTGGGGATAAAATAACAAAGCAATATATTTATATAGAATTAAAATAAATTTAGAAGGAATAATCTTTTTTCCCTCACTAAATGTAGTTAAGCAAAATTTTTCTGAAAGTGATAATGCACAATATCAATATTTTCAATTATATTTATGTATTTTTCATTAAATATTGGAAGTTAAAAAACAGATTTAATACTAAAACAATACATTCAATTATTAAAAATGAAAATATTTTAATTGTTTATTTTTAATACATAATATATTTTCTTATTTAAAAGTTTTTGCATGTTTGAGCTTTCAATATTTAATTTATAAATGTTTTATTTCTATTTTCGTATGGTATTACTTTATTTGTATGGTATAATCAAATGTTTTACTGGCAACAAGCCTCTGGTAATAACTTTTACTTTCGAAAGGCATTTTTCAATTAATTATTTGAGTAAGGATAAAATTTCATGTAATTTTCGTTAAAATTTAATTCACATTAATTAACTATTCGATAATAGGCATGCATAAGTAGGCACGAGGGTACCATGTATCTCAGTGATACTAGATATGTACTCTGGAGATAAAAATTTCTATTTTATTTATAGTTATTTATTTAAATTTCCATAGTAATAAAAATTTATCAAAAATTATTACCTTATTTTAAGCATTGGGTGGGCATTCAGGGGTTCCATAAATCAATTTTAACTTTCCTGAATCCCCTGAATAATAACAGCACCCATAGGTCTCCGAAAGGACCACATTGGAAACCACTGCTATAAAGAATTTTAAAATTATGTATCGATAAAATATTAAAATTTAAAAAGAAAGAATAAATTATTATAAATGAAAGAGACAAGTTTTCCCTTTTTACAATTTTATAATAAATAGGACATTTGGTAGTGGAAAAATCAAAAATAATGCGGATGTTAAATATTTATTAATAACATAATAAATTACGAAATTTAAACTAATTAGAAATTACATGTAGAGAAATTACTAAAACCAATTAGAAATTACATAAAAATAAATTACATGTAAAGTAATAAATGTATATGTTTATTATATTTGTTAGATTTATGCTATAATCTAATAAAAGCATCTTTTAAATAGGCTTATAAATAATACATATGTTGCCAAGAATAAACATTTTGTTAAATTGCAAATAAATAAAAAATCAATCATTTTTAAATTCATACGATGATTTGCTTATTATATTTTCCTTTAGAGACTTTAAGCGTTATTTCAAAATAAAAATTTAAAAGGGAACCTTTTTATTTTAAATTCTTATTTAAAATAAAAATGTTTATTTAAAGTAAAAATGAAATTAGAAGTATACTTCTTTTTTAAAAGAGTTTCTATCTAAGACGTTATCTCTCAATCTACATGCTTGTGAAATATTTAAATACAAAACTTTAGTCGATTTCGGGTACTTTGATCAAAGATCAGAGAGAATTTTTTTTTCTCATAAATAATATAATGGTATAAAGGCTTATTTTGAAAAAACTATGGATGTGTTTTTTAAAATAATTTTCAATACATCTGTAAAAGATCTACATAGATGTAATCTAAAATCTAGGAAGAAAGGGTGAAAAATAAATATAATATTAACCACATACCTAAAGAGTAAGTAATATAGATGTTCATTTTTTCTATTTTTGTCTATTTGTGATTATATAAACCGTAATCGAATAAAATGTCCCTTATTTTATAAACTGGAACACACTGATGAGACTCAATCTCAAAGAGATAATTTAGATACTAAAGTGGTTATTTTTTCTGGTTACAAATAACTGCTATTGAAAATCCATATACTCTTTGGAATCAATTTGTAGAAGTGCAGTATATCCATTTGGATTTAATAAGTGTGCCAGTCGTTAAACTATATGAGTAACATTACAGATAAATGATCTCTATAACGAACTCTTGGTTCTAGTACAATGATATATAGTTAAAATAAAACTGCATATAATACCTAGTGTAAAAATTCATTTATGTAAATTAAATGATTCTTAATATGTTTGGTTTAAAAAAATTCCTTTTACATTTACATGTATTAAATATTCACAAAAAATATATTTTAAATATTCATCGTTTTTAATAAATTATACTTTTTTAAGTGTTTGCTAACTTAGCACTCACAATTACGGCATTTTAGTAATAATTTTCTCTAAAAAGTCTTATTTAGCTATGAAAATAATTCTTATCTATTTCGTAAAGTTAGTAAAATGAATTTTTGATGCAACAAATTTCAATATTTTAACAGTAAAATTATCTTTGATATTAGCAACTTAATAAGCTAATTAAAAGGAAGTTCAATCAATTTCAAATTGTAAGAATTAACATTGTAAAACCGTTTAAATATACCCAATTATTATAATTTACATATAATTTCTGAAATAAAATAAATTTCTGTTTCTTTTCTAAAAAAATTTAAGTATCAAAAACGTTGAAGTGCAATATCATTCTGAAATTTTTTAAATATAATTATCCCTTAACAAGCATACCAGCTGTGTTTTTGAGCAGAATTATCATTATGTTTTGACACTCTTAATCACTTTTGAAAATATTGAAAGCTATAAAAATCATGATGAAATATGTTTCTTGTTAGAAGGAGAATGTTGCAGAGCGTTAACGTTGCTATAGCAACATATCATTAAAACGTTTACATTGGCTTCTATCAAATTTCAAAAACAGTATTTTTTTCTTTTTGAAGTTAAATAGCATAAAAAAGATATAATTTAGATCGAGTAATTAACCAAGGTGTCAGTCAACAACACGTGTAAAAGAGTTTAACAGATAATTAATAGCTTATTTGTTGCGAAAAATATCTTTCTAGCTTGAAATTAAATAACATTTCTTTTTAAGGTAATATATTTTCTTCTAAAATTTTTCAGGTTTTTAAAGCAAATAAAAAGTTAATTTTAAATTGATGTAATGAATAAATGAGATATTTTTAAAGGATGTATCTTATAAATTTATAACATGTTTAAAAATTTAATTTTAATCATTGATTGACATTCTTATTTAAAATAAGCTATAATAACAGTTGCCTTTAAAATATAATCAGTAATGAAACAAAAACTACTTATATTAATGAAAATTCATCAGATTTTTTGATGGATGTTCTTAAATTGTTTAAATATAAAATAACGCCATCTAATTAAAATATATGTATGTTGATATCGCCTCACACAAAATCGTTTATTTAAATAAATTTTTGACCAATTAATTATATTAATATATTGTATACAAAATTAGTTTCTTTCAAATTGGTAAAAATGTATACGTTTTCGTAGCAGTGTTTTGTTGATAACGAAACTGAATATTTTCAATTTTATGAAATTTCATATTTTAAATTCAATGTTCAATCACTCAAGAGAATGTAAAGCGCAATTTTCTTATCAAATTATTTTCCTTTCCACAGATTCACACTAGGGAAATTCAATTATGTGTACCAGTGTAGATTAGTGAAAGTTAATTAGTTTTATTATAATTGAATAATATCGAAAAATTTCATGGAAACTAGATAAAATAAAATTGTATGTTTAAATAATATTTTATTATATGAAAACATGTATCAGCCTTATCTATAACTTCTTTTTAAAAAAAAAAATAATTCAAGGTTCAAGCATACATTACACCGTAAACTACATTTGTTCAGTTTAACGTTCAGTACCTTAAGTACTTTGGCAGATAATTAACAAATATTTTCAAGTACTTTCCATAAATTGTCTGAAAAATCTATTGGTATATTCATTGTATTGTATTCATTTCTTTGTATTGTACAAAAATCTATTGGTATTGGTACTTCAAATTAATTTTTTTTATTTATCCTTTTTCAGATAATACTTTTAAAACATGGTTGAAAATTCATTAAATTCTTATATTTTCGGTGCCTTTTCTCAAAATCTGCATCAAAAAGAAAATGTTACGATAGGTGATTTAACGTCACCTACATTTTCTTATTTCTTTCATTGATAATGTAAGTCATTTTTTATACTTTTAATTTCTGAGAAATACCAAAGAGGAAGAAAGGAGAAGATTTTATGATTATATTTTAAAATTGAACAGATAAATTTTCTGTATTTTGTATGAAAATTGAAATTTTAATATTAACTTCGATATATTTTATCTATACTAATTCTCAGTATCTGGTAGATATTATATTCTGATATAATGTGGTAAAGGACATTTATATGAAATAAATGAAATATAATACTATATTTTGTATTTCGTTTACTATAATTGCATGATTTATCACTTCAATCTGTTTTTTTATTTATTTTTTTTATTGCATCTTTCTTAAATCTGATTCAAATAGAATAAAAAGATAAATTGTAGAACAAATGTAAAATCGATATAAAAATTTTAATTTATTATAAAGAGATTAATAAAATTAATAAAATTATGGTTCTAGTAAAATAAGAAATTAATAAAATACAACTACAATAACAAACACATTTTAATAGACACTGTCTACAAAATAAAAATTAATTACATGAAAATAGTGATAACTACTATTTATATGAGAAGAAGTGGTGATTAAACATTTAAATTTCTATAATGCATATAAAACATGAAATTTTTATATCAAAGATGCATTGAAAAAATTATACACTTGCAATTAAGAGGGTTAAATCTAAAATAACAGAAATATTTACTCCTTCATTAATACATATGATAATTTCTAAGGATATTATTCTGTTTCAGTAACTGATATATATGCTTTTTAACAACAAAAAATTTAAAATTTTACTAGATCAAAATCTTCAAACATAATTAAAATTTTAAAAGTGTTATTATTATTTTAGGAAAGACGATTTTTAAAAACTGGATTATAAAATAGCATAATAATATGCAAATATAAGAAAGTGAAAGAAATGTGGGCTTGAAGCGTTTATTATTTAGAAAAATATTATTATAAACCAAACATAATTTTTGTGATTTATTTTAAAATTACATTTTTTAATTAATGCAAAATGAAATATTTAATAAAAATAATTGTCTTTTCCATTCACAAAAATCACAAAAATATGCATTGTGTTTAGATTCATTGAAACACAAATTTAATTCTTACAATTCTTTCTTTGAAAGATGTATCAAATTTTGTATCTTATTACAATCTATGAAAAATTCTCATTTGGTTTCTTTTCAAAAAATATTGAACTATGCATTTCTAATAGTTGGTTTATATTTTATTCCATAGAAATTTCAAAGCATACTGTCTATTGTTTCATCACGTTGGGAATGACATACATTATCAAAAATAAATTATAATGAGTCATGGCACGAAAAGACACTGCGTCAAGAAAAATAAATTACTTTTACTAAGCATGGTATTTTTTCAAAATTGTTTACATAGAATCAGTTTAAAACAAATTTTCAAATACATTTTGTACTAATAATTTTTTCTTTTTTTTTTCCCTACGTAGCTAAGAAGAGTATTTTTTGAAAAATAACATATTTTGATAGGATGAAGTGTTAGTACACTGGCAAATATTTTGATATTTTGATGATTTTTGAATATAATGATGTTTTCTACTTGTTTTTATTGTATATTATAGGAGAAGAAAGAAATATCCCTTCTGTTTTTGGATACTATTAATGAAACCGTTTTTTCTAGAGGGTAATGAATTATAGTAGGTAAACTCTGAAATTTTAAATATACACAGAGATATATAAATCTGTATGAACAAAATTTTATGAATATTCAAAGTGTCTTTTTTGACATGAATGCATTTTCCAAAAATATTTAATACTTTTTAAGTCTTCATTGTTTAAAAACACAGAAATTACCCATAGTTTTAAAGGAAAAACACTAGCCAAAATTGACACATAGTTAGACGAATTGAGTTTATTTTGTCATTTTACTTTCGTTCAGTAAACTCAGTTGTGGGAGTAAGTCAATCTTTTAGAATGAAATGAAGCATTGGCTTGGTGATTTTGAATCCTGTACAATACTTACACTTTAGTAGTGTACCAGCTACCCACAAAGGTTTTATAATTACAGTCATGTCAAATCAAATTTAAAACAAACGCTCTTTTGAGCGTTTGACCTAAATTTTTAGAAAAAGTCTAGTACTGTACCAATTTAACTATCGTCTTTGATTCCATATTGTATTATTTTTAACAAGTTTTTCTGTCAAAAGAAAATGACCTAAACTGCTTTTTCATATCTTTTAAATTCGTTTACATGTGATTATCCTCAAAAACAATGCTTTACTCTATCAAACTTGGGTATTAATTTCCATCACCGCATTTATGATTTAATTTTTTTTTAATTGATTGAATAACTAATCTAATGAATCATTCATCTATTTGGTGCTCAGTTAAATTATTAACAACACAATAGCAATTGTTTTCTCTAACAATAGAATTCTTCATAAAGTTTTAATGTATGACGGCGAATCCAACTTTCAGTTCTTTTTGTATTTTTTAGTTAAAAAAATAAGATAATCATCAATTACATTTTTCCATATTACAAATACATTACAATCGCAAGGTCCTTCATTGTGTTCTGTTTGAAAATAATTATGACCTCTGCTTATTTCAGCTCATTGCTTGAAGTCAGTATTGAGGTACACCTTCGTTTTCAAATACTAAATGTTTGTAGAGAACACATTATACTTACTTTAATCCCACTTTTTAACAAAGAAAAAAGCATAACACATTAATGTTTCCTCGTCAAATTCATTTTCCTGTCTTAAATTTATTTAATACTAAACTACTTGTAAATGGCCAATAAGTTAACAATTTCTATAACAAATGCTTAAATAACCAATTTACTTAAACATTTGTTATGGAAATTGTTCACGTATTAACTATTTTCGTAACTAACCATTATTTGGTTTTCTAAACAAATTTCAAAATTCATGTTTGAGAATATTTCAAACACTTCGTAGAAATAGTTGCATCTTTCTACCTCTTAAACGATAAGTTCTTATAGCATGGATTCTTTTAATCAATATATTTAATTTTAAGATAAATATTTAATAAAAATTCAAAGTAATGTAATAAAAAATAACTGGTATCTTCTTAGAAAACAATCTAAATTATTTGAATAATTCCTTTAAAAATACAAATTGTGAGAAAAATTTCCTAAATTATAATCCAAATTTATTTTAGATATGTAAAACTAATAAGTACATATTTTATAAAAATTAATTCGCAAGTAAACAAATAAAAAAGCTTTTAGCAAGTACTAATATAAGTGATATACGTTATTTATATTGTTTTCCTTAGTAATTTAATAATGATTCTTAGAAATGAAATTTGAAAAAATCAAAAAAATCATTGGTTCTAGAAAATTTAAATATTAAATTAAGTAAACACTTATATATTTTAATGTGTCTATGAAGAAAATAAAAACACCCTAAAGAACATCAATATTCTAAAATTTATAAATATAATTATTCATTTTCAAAAACTTTCTTAATGATCGAATTATTAATGATCATATCTACATTTATGAGTTAAAAATTACTTCAATAAAGAAAAAAAATAATCTTCTTTATTGAAGAAACCTGAATAAGCAATGAAAAACGTAACGTATTATTACAACTTTATTGTTAACGTTTTTCCTTTGAGTATAATATTTCAGCAATATAACAAATATAATTTTCCCATGAAGAGAAGTAAAATAAGAATAATAATAGATATATTTTATAAACCGAAAATATATCTAAAATATATAAAATTCTGCGCATAGGAATAAAATAATGTAGTTTTTGCTATTTGATAACTCTGATATTGTAAAATAGTTGCTTTTTCATAGTAAAATAAAAATATGTTGTAATTAACTGCTTATTGATATTTTAAGGAATTACTAACTTGAGAAAATAAATCATAATATAATTTTATATAATTAATAAAATCAGAAAATTGTTCTGTTCTTATAATGTGACGCAATAAGCAATTTTTTAAAAAGTTTTTCTTTATTAGAGAGAAATATAAACTCATATTTATTTTTATAATTATAAAAATACATTTACTGTAAAATCATGTGATTTATTTTTTTATCCGGGTGTTTGAAATAAAGAACATATATAAACCAATGAATATTTCTAATACTACAGTATGACGAAATAAGTATAATTCATTGATAATTAATGATCTTACACTTAACAAAATTAAACTTCTTTGAAATATTTATCTTAAAATACGCATGTTTCTTGAAAACAAATTCTCTAACTTTACATTTTAGATACAGAAAAGAAATATTGTTGAAATTATTTAATTTTGTCACCAACATGAATTAATTTTTCCATTACGTCGCTCTTTTAATAGGAAATTCTTCAACTCACTTTAGTTATCTATTGAAAATTCCATGCTGACAATTTTCCTCATCATTTAATTTTAAATTGTTGCCTTAACTCTTCATTTCACTTAAAATCAGTCAACCGTTAATAGATTTTCCTCGACCCTTAATTATCAGGAATATTCGCTGCTTGATACAATTCCCCCAGTTGATATTATCTAATACCATTTTACACTAAAAGTAACTTCTTATTTTTTTATTGACCCCTTTATTTTTCTTTAAATTTGTCAAAGATAAGATATAACAATTTCAGACTTTTAGAACAGTAAGTTACTTAAAAGAAAAATAATATTTTCAATTTATTCTTTCTAAAATGTAATTTATCAAATTTAGAAAATAAATGAAAATTACGTAAAAAGGTATTTGGTGAATGAAGTTGTTAGATTTAAGATTTTCTTAAAAATAATGGCTTGTAAATATTATAATGTGTGTTCGAAATAGCTATCAAAATTCAGGAATCAATTTACAAGAAAATTGTTTTTTAAGTAAATAAATATAAGATATTTTGGCTTACAACAAAATATTCACGTTGAACGATAAGCAATGAAAAAATAATTACACGTATAAATTTGAATAGGTTCAAAACTCTCATAATAGGACACATTCACAAAATAATCCAGGAAAAATTAATATCTTTCCTTTTTTTATTTCTTTGATAAACACCGAACTCCAATAACGTAATAAAAGTTTATATAACTAGTGATTTGATGAAGAAAAATAATAAAATTTTTTTAAATGAGTATGCTAAAACTAGTTTTCTTTCATGCAATGGCATATTATGTATAACGTATGATTTAAATATTTTTTTTTTGCTTCATCTGTGTGTGAGTGTTATATAATATAGTACATAAATATGCTTAAAAATGGATTCTTCAAAAAGATACTCACATAATTTATATATTATTTAATTAATAATTTAATTTACTATTAGAACTATTATGATTTTTCATTTTATTGCATATAAATGTCCTGTGATTAACCTACATGCATTAAAGTATTAATTTATGTTATCAGATATTTTTTGAACTCCCTTTATTATAGTCATTTATCTTTATGTTCTTTTGCAGATTTTCAACCAATTCTTGATTTATCTATAATTTTTTTATATACAGAATATTTAAATTATATCGCATAAAATATCTTTCCATTGACTTCGCTTTATAACCCTAAACATTTCCTGTTTAACCATTTTGCTTATAAAAAATCTGTCACTGCCAAATTTAACATATATTTCATCATTATAGTCCATATATTGTATATCAGAATTAAAAAAAAAATATTTATGTTCCAGTAAGCCTAGAATTGTATTCGTATATATTGCCCTTTTACTGCAACTTTAGTTCATGCTTATATTATTTGGAGTTTTGATTCGTATTTCAATGAAAGAAAACAATAAATTAAAAAAAATAATTTTGATGCAGATAAAATGATAAAAAGTTTCTTTAAATAATTAATTATAGCAAAAACGTTTCCCATTTATACATTTTTAACAAATATTTCCTGTTAAAATAGTAAATGTTTTTTTTCGTGTATTATATCTTAGAATTCAATTTTGTATATCATTCTATCTAATTTAAAAGCTTTAAATTTAATCTAAAATTCTGAAATAAAATTATATTGAATATCGAGTATCTGTTAAGGAATTTTATATCTCAATACTCATGCTTGGAGCCATAAAAATATTAGACACTGTTCAAAAGAATAGCACTTTAATAGATCAGTTTGTATCTAAAACTTTTATGACTCATTGCACAAAGGTTGAGCACATGAAAATACGAGACCCTGTGACTCAACACCCCAACAAGTCAATTTTGTGTCTGAGAATTTAATGACTCATTGTTCCTGGCTTGAATCCACGATAATATCCAGTCTCTTCAAAAGAATTCCACCTCAACAGGTCAAATTAATCATATGTAAATCATAGCTAAAAATACTATTGCTACTTTTACTTTATTACCTAATTTAAAGAATAACAATATTCTTTTAAGTAAAATTTATTTTAAATAGCAATATATATTTAATTTATGGAATAATTATCAAAAATTAGAAATAAAGAAAGAAATTTGTGAATAATGAACGAAATGTGCTTATATGTTCTTAAAGAATTAACAAATTTTATCTTTTCTTAAAATATGTTTCGGATGAAATTTTTATACGCTACAATTCTCAAGAACAGTTCTCAGTATCACATAAGTATTTGTGCTTACATCGTGAGATGGTAGATTTAGAAATGAGATTCTGATGTCAATTGTCACCGCTTCTCAATTCACACAGAACGATATATAGTGAATGTATTTGAAACGAAATTATACCTTTATAACCATTACTGCTTTTTCTAAATACTTTAAAATAATATATTCTAATAAAACTTCATGTTCTGTGATATGTATTCTTTTGTACTTCATTTTCCCGTGTTCTAGTGTATTTGTGTCACATTAACAAAGATAAATATTGTAAAACACAGTAGATGTTTGTTTCGCATAAATGCAATATTTACAGATTTGCAACCTTTTTATCACATATTTGTAGTTAGGATCAACTAAATCGTTAAAATAATGCAGTTGAAAATATAAGTTCTGGTATTTAACTCATTTTTTTATCAATCCGTGATCCAAACTATTATACTTTTACTATGAGATGAATCTTAAAAGGCATGTTAAGCTGAAAACAATGTTCTAAAAAACTTGAATAATTTAAATATCATAAAATATACTATAGTTTTAAATTTTACTAAGTAGTTTTTATTTTATAATTTAAAATCAATGATTATTTGGAATCAAACTTTTGACAAAAACTGTTTTTATAGTTAAACCAATGCATCAAACAACTCATGCCATTTTAAATCGAAGATGCATTTTTCTATTATTTAAAACCCCACATTTTTTCATTCAATTGCATTTCAAAATTTGATTTAGGAATTTCAAATAAAGTTCTTTTTTTAAGTACCATACTTTCAACATTTCCGAGAATTTTCCTTTGTTAGCTCTTTCTTTGACCTAAATAATTCATGCTGATATAAATCAAAGGCAATTTTGAAAAATCAACAGTTTTTCCTTCATGTGCATTATTATAATTATAAGTGAAGGTGAAATAGTATTGCTAAGTATCATTCAAGAAAAATATCATTCTATTGATTATATGTTTCAAAAAGTTAAAGTTTAATGTTTTCGCATTTGTTTGAGTAGAAGATATTAACAAACTGTTTTCATTTGTAATTTCGGCACTTAAACATTTTAGCGAAACTTGATAATTCAAAATGCTATTGTGTATTTGTGGTTGTATAATTTCAGAAACCAACCATATAAATGTTTTAAGTCAATAATAATATTCCAAATTAAATGAAAAAAGTAACTTTTAATTATATAAAATTATTTTGTGAAGTGCATAATTAATTCAACCACAATAGTAATGTTATATATATATATATAT
>JAPDSC010094212.1:163-14572 GCA_026290005.1 Latrodectus geometricus | reverse complement strand
TTAACTACATATTTTCATCAATTCAAATAATGTAATTTGAAAAATATATGAATTAAGTTTCTTCCGATTCAGAATTTTTTCAATTTAAGTTTCATGAATATTGCTTATATTGAATCAAAATTTTCTAAATGAATTTTACTAAAATCAGTATAACTCTTGAATTTTGGAATGAAATGAAATATATTTAAGACTGCAATCAGTAATAGAATCGGTTAAAAGAAATTTGAGTAGGATGCTCAGAGGTATACTGAATCATCTGAAAATCAATTGCTTAAAACCTATAATTAATGATGAATAAAAGACATATCAAGTTCTTTAAGATTTAAAATATTTATATATTGAAATTGAACAATTGATGTTATTTCAAAATTAGTAACACATGCTTTGATGAATTTAATCTCGCTATAGTGTCATTACAATATTATGTTGCGATATGAAACACAGATGATAGAATATAATCTGAAGACATGAGTCATCTTCTATTTTATTGTTAAAATGAAGAAAAATTTTGAAATATAATAACGGATAATATGACATATAATCAGACGAACAGAATAACTTTTGTACTATGTTATATTATCTCTGACACAAAAAGAAAACTCTTAATATTTAAAACATCTATGATAGAAATGTTAGGTTCTTAATAATACACAGTTCATTTTGTTATATTTCATAGATTTTAAATATTTTTCATTAAGAAACAAAGAAGTAAATTGATGGACCAGAAGAATCTGGATTAAAATGATTTGAAAAAAGTTAATTGAGAAAGAACCTATTTCATTAAATAATATTGGCATCCCCTATATATACATCCCAACACAAAATGAGGGGAATAGTGATTTTCATACAAAATGCATTTGAATAATAACTAATTCAAAATTACTTGCATATCCTACAAAGGTTTACCAGCTTTAATATGATTTATTTGCAGAGAAATCAAAATTTGTCATTGCTAATTGCCAAATTATAACACTTATGTGTAGCGCAATCTGTAAAATTATCAAACATTACAATCCTACATGCGTATAGAAATAATTTTGTTCACGTTTTGCAATGCTTTATTTTTTATTTTCACTGTTAGTCAAAAATTATTTAGTTCATTTTTCCAATTATCTCAAATTTGCTGTTAAGCAAAATTTGATCCTTAAGATCATTTTTTTTAAATATGTGATTAATGCTAAAATTTACTCTTTCTTGATGTTATTCTAAAGTGTCTCACAGTATAAAATAACTAGATTGTATTAATTTGGAAAAGAAACAATGAAAATATGAGCTATTCAATATGTGAACATGTATACAGTCCCCAAAATATATTGTAGAATTTTATTTATTATACATATAGGTTATTATTTGTACATAATATAATCTTTTAAAATACGATTGACGATTTTTAAACTCCTTAGCCAGATTTATTCATATATTCATGCAACTAATGAAAACTAATGAAAAGTTATCAATTTGCTTTTTACAATAAAGGATTTTTTGAGATTTTTATTTAGATATTACTGTCTGACGAAAAATTTTGCAGAAAATTGTTAGACGTTTTCTCTAATATAGACCCATAAAAACTCATCACAATGTTTGTTTACAATGGGGTTTACTAATGATTTATTTAAAGGAATGATAACAAAATACCAACACTATACTTTACTTATCATTACATTTAACTGTCAAGGTGAAGAATGCTGATTAAAATGATTTCTGTTAAATTCTAAAGATATATAATCAATCAAAAGGTTAAAATTCAAGAAATGATATATCATAAAAGATTTTAGAAGATATAAAAATGCAAGTGCAATCATTTCAAAGCAAATCAATGCTTTGAAATGAAAAATTGCAATTATTAAATATAATAATAATTGCAATTTACAGAACAACATAAGTTCTTACCTGAATATATTTATTTCTGAAGATATATATATATATATGTAATATTTTATAAAACTGTAAGTGTTCTGGAAGATTTAAAATTGCACGTTTTACATAAAAATTCAATTTTCTGTATCTACCTTGACGCTAAGAAGAAAATTAAAATCTCAGTATCCACACATATACTTTAGATTAGGTTCACGTAACCTTACCTCAAGTAAGATACTTCCTTTATATATATTAAAGCGAACAACTTTATCTTTCCAGAAACTCTCAGAGTTATTGCACCGAGAAAAACAAACTTTTACATTGAAGTTACCGTTCCTTTCATGCTTGAATGCGTAGTTTCAGAAAATGTCTCATGTTTTCTTAGTAAAATTTACATTTTTACTTGAGCAAATTTTAGAAAATTTGATAGGTTAAGAGAATTTAGCTGCCTTGGAATAAGAAATATTAGTAAAGCCATCTTGGTTGTATAAACAAAACAAATGGAAGTCAAATAATATTGTAAGCTAAGTTGTTTCAAATTTTACCTAAATTAACATTATATTCTTGATTAATGACCAATATAAAATATATTCTTGATACAAATCGAAGAAATTTTTAAAAGTATCCTGATGTAAATGATTTTTGCTATTGTTTCAAAACTTTTCTAAAATTTAAAATTTGTTACTTTATTTTTTACATTATAATTTTATTTAATTCCATTTGCCTATATTATTTTCATAAAAATTATGGCATCTTATTCATTTTATGATAAAAATTTACATCACTTAGCCTATACTAACGAATTTACTCTAATTGAGTTGGATCTTAATTTTTAAAAATTTATTTACGAAGTCATACCCTTTACAGTATTTTCTTGTAGTATCATAAATTTATGGTGTTGAGCTCTTCAAGGATTTAGTGTCAGAAATACATGACTCAGAATCTATTAAAAGAATAATTTATTGTTCCATCTGTTTTATCTTTAGAATAGAAATGACACAGATAAATTTTTTAATTTAAAAAAAACAGAATATTACACAGAGCTAAATGGATTTTCTTTTATTGTAATTTGCTTATTTATAAGAAAGTCAGCTGTCAGTGTTCCTGAATGGAAAGAAGAATTTTAAACGCATGAATCATGCAAAATTCATCTCTTGAATAATTTGGGGAAGACACTAAATAATGTGAAATTATCTATGATTGCCTTCTGCCAATCAAGTTTGAATTGTCATTGTTATCTTTCTGAAACTAACAATTTACATTTTATTCATTCTAGAATGTCGCTTTTTCAAAAATGTGAACGTATGATCATCTTCAAGTATCTATAATTTGCTTTTTTGATTTGTTGGAACTTTTAAGAAAGGATATATATGTGTCCTCACTGATTAGAATTTCGTAAATAACATGGTGTCTTTAACTTTTAATTAATTTAAGGTTTGTGTAACTGACTTCAATATAATTTTCATATTAAACTCAGTTAAATAATAAGGAATGTAATGAAAATCTATTTGATCTGTATGTGATTCGTTATCATTATAATTATATTTCTGTTTCAGTAAGAATATATAGCAATCATCGAATTTAACTCCACACTTAAACTGATAGCTTACACTTTAACTGAGTTTACAATTGAAAATTATCTTTTTATCTTTTTTTCACATTTAACAGAATTTTTTTACCATTGTGAGTTCTGTAAATTACTTTAATACAGAAGCATGATATGATTTTTATTTTACAACTGATAAATGCAACTCCCATATTCCAACTGTTTGTAATTTGCTTTGCTCTTAAATTCCTTGCAATTTGCTAATTTAAAAAAGTCTTCAAGAGTAAAACATTTCATATTTTTTAATCTAAATATTATGTTTTCAATAACTTCTACTCAGAAGGATAGAAGTAATTGAAAAAAATAACAACTTCATAAAGTTTAGAATGTTCTTTCTATAAAGAAAGACAAATCTAATAGTTATTTACATAATTTAAACGGAAATTAGTTATGTACAATTTCTTAACTAATAAAAGCGTTCGTATATGTTTATATGTAATCTAAATAATAATCTGATAAATTAAATATTGAAAAGATGGATTATTTTGAGAGTAATGTATTTTTCGAAAAATATCTATTGAGTGAAAGGATATACAATCACTTCATCCAAATTCCTTCATGAATTTAATGCATTTATATCTTGGGAGGAGAAATTAATTTTTGATTGCCAAGAAAGACTCGAGCATTAATATATTTTTTTTCAACATCAACTTCAAATTGGTTAATGGTTGAATCAATGTAAATAAATACTTAGAAAATAACTACTATTTCAATAAACTTGACTAAGTCATGGTTTAAAATTACAAAATGTTTAATGCTATAATGAATTTAAAGTCAAAAATCGAAAGAAATAAACTGTGGAAATGTTAATAGGAAAGATTAATATGAAACAATATATATGGATAAATCACATTTTGAATATTTAACATCTTACTTTTTTATTTTTTTTTTAACTTTTACAAAAGAGGTTAAATATGAGTATTTTCTAAAATTTATTCAAACAAGTAATATGATAATTAATTATTTTTTTGTTATTTCATTTCAGATACAAAATCAGATTATAGACTGATTTATTTAAAAAATTTAATTTCAGCTCATGAAAAAGTTGCCTTTAACGATTAAATGCTTTTTTTTAAGAAAACGTGCTTAAAGATAACATAAGAAACGAGTACTTAAAATGAGTCAGATTAAAAGAATCACTTTATCAACTTAATAGAAACAAATTAATTTGATGCAGTTTTCAACCAAGTAAAATGTTTTTCACCATATAACTGCTGCTTTACACCAATTAATTTTATTATATAACTACTACATTAATTGAAAAAAGATAAGATTACTTAAATCTGAATTAATGACTGCCATTGCACTTTCGCAAAAAGTTTAGCATATGAGTAAATTAAGTTTTAACCTTCTTTTCCACGGAGGATTCCCTCATAAAAAGTAAAAAAAAAACTGTATTGCCAAAAAAAAAAAAAAAAAACAGGAATACTCATTAAGAAAGTACCTAATTGCTTTAACTAATAATTATACATCTTACCTTCAAATTTTTAAACTCATGGTGCGTTTAAATTATTTGCTTTTTAATTGAGTAAAATTTTATTTTGTGTTTAAAATATGGAACAGTTATGGTAACCGCCGTAGTGTTATCCAAAAATATTTTAGTTTTCATAGAATAAGACCAAGTAAAGAAAAACTCCTGCAAATAGAATAAAATATCTCTATAAGTTAAAGGTGAAAATTTCTTAAATCCAATTTTGCAGATTTCTCTAAGGATTTTGAGAATTCTTAAAAGCTTGTGTAATATTTTCATTTTTTACTGAATATTTTTAGCCAAGCTAAATAAATGTGAAGCATAATCCCAGCTGAAATAGTAACATGTAGATAGAAAGTACTGTATTATAGTTCAATAGCTTAAAATGTTTGTGAGGCAATTATTCTAAGCAATTGTTTAATTTTCCAACATTGTTTGTTTTGGTATTTATATATAGTTTTAAATATTTTTAAAACCATCAAATAATTGAAATATTTTTAAAACGATTTTTATTAAATATTTTTTAATTAATAAAAGTTTTGTTTATGGCTATTTTTATAGTGATTATTCGTGTGTGGTATTTATAATTTGATTACTGTTTATAATCGTCATAGAACAGAAAAAAATTAGTTTTTATTTCATCAATAAGTTATTCTTTGGAGAATCCATGTGAAACACTAAAATAGCAGACTATAATAATCTTCAAACCGGGCTATAATATTTGGGGCATTTTTGATTACTTATAAAGATGTCAATTTGTGTTTCTTTGTATATTGTACATGTTAAGCAATTAAAAAAAATTGATAGCCACAGAAATTAAATTTTAACATGATACACTAGTTAATATTATTTATAATATGAGATTATTAATGTTTTTAAAAATAATACTATTATTTTTTTTCTTCTAATAGGAAAATGTATTAAAAAAAATAAGGTTTTCCTTTGATTTTGTTTCGAAATTATGCATTATTCAATGTTAAATTGAAGTTCTGCACTAAATGATGCATATTTTTATTTGATTGTAAACATGGAGAAGAATCTAGGATTGTTTATGCAAGGATATTTTATAATGAATACGTAGAAGTATTTGTTTATAGAGGGTTGATAACTGGTTATCAAATTTAACAGAGCAAAAAGTGCATAAATATAAAAACTGATTACTTGTTATATTAAAAATTCTTTGAACAGCGCTTTTTAAATACTTTTAGTTATTTTTATATAAATTTATTTATATATAAGCAGTTCTAAGCTTTTCAGTGTTTGTTCAAAATTTATTGATATGGTAGTCTTAAGTAGTTTCTAACAAAAACACATATACGAATAAATTAAATAATTATTATCAGTAAAAAAATTAAATAAAAAAACAAAATATTTTTAAAGCTAAATACAAATATAAGAATAAAATATTTATAATATTTTAATTTATATTTATAAATGTACAGTTAAAATTAATTAAGAATTGTGAATCCACATTTATAACGAAATATTAAAATTTACAAATAAAGCATTTTTATTTTAACATTGAATATGAAAATTATATGTGAATATTATTAATAATTAAATTTGACATGTATTTGTTCTTACATATATGAATTTATTCAGTTACTTTTAAACTCATAATTTTTAATATTTTCTTTTAAATTAATAGTTAAACTAACATTTCTTTATGAAAGGGAAATGTATGTCAAATTCTAACAACAAATTAAAAATCACAAAATTTATTGCGATCTTGTTAATTTGAAAGTGCTGCTCAAATTATTTTTTTTAAACTTCTTTCAATAGTATTTTGAATAAAATTTTTACAAAAATGATAAAATGAATTGAAATTTCATGGGCATATTTTATATCTTAATAATTGACACCTAGAAGAAAACATTTAACACACATATTAAAAACAGATAATTAATATTGCTTTAATATTTGAAAAAGAAGTTTCTTTAGAATTTACATTATAGTGACATTTTGTTTTAAATTTTATGTCATTTAGCATTCTTTCTACTCAATTTTTTAAAAATGTCAATTTTTGTGGAAGTAAGTTGTTATTTAATAATTCAGAAACTGAACATGTTGAGAATATTATTAAGTATGGTAGACTGATAAGTATTAAATAACACAAAATATCTATAAAGGCTATAGTTTGCTGTGGAGTTAATTTAATGTACATACATAATACAGAAATTTATGTGAATTTATATAAAAAATCTAGGTTAAATATTTTATTATAATGATCAATTTAAATATTTATACTTTTATATCATATTGAAACCTAGAATATTGAAATCTTGATAACAATTTTAAATTATTAAAATTCTGCTGAAATTATATTAGCAGTTCAAAAACATTTTTTAGACTATCGTAAATTTAGAAGATTAATATATTTAATAAAATTTATTTTTAATAAACATTTTCAAATTAAGTATTTAGAAAGTCAGTATTAAATTAGTTTATAGTGTACACGATAAAGTAGAGCATTTAAAAATATCTTAACATGATACCACAATATCTTACATTGACAGATTTTTTATTGATTCACGTGATTATTATATATTGATGCAGTTTTTATAAATATATTTCTAAAAAAAATATTTCAAAGTAATTGTTTCGTTAATGAAAATAAATTTTATGCTATCAATTTAATTGCATTAACAGTATTTAAAAGTTTTATTACAGAAAAGTGTTTCCAAGATATTTATGAATAATGAATATTATAGAATTAGACAATACTTATATCTTTTCAGATGTATTTGCAATAAAATATTTCATTAAATAAACATTCAAACGCAATGTAGTTTCATTTATATTGCTTTCTAAACATGATATGAAATAGTTGGAGGAAAGAAATATCGAAATTGTGTATAATAAAGACTCGTAAAAATACTTAAAATCTATAAAACCATAAATCTTTAAAGATCTATCGTTATGTTAACCATTATTTACTTCCAATTTTGTTTCTAAAAGTCAACTACAGAATGTCAAAATCATGTGTATAGTTTAGGTGCTATTGTTGTACCACATGCTCTGCTAAACGATTTGGAACTGAAAGTTTAAAAACAAGGACAATCGTATTCAAAGAGCAGAACACCCTGGAATGCCTATTGATGTCTATAAGCCCGCCTGCGAGAACATCTGGAAGGAAGCCAGTATTCAAGAGCTAAATAAAATTTAATGTCAAGAGCTAATTAAAGATAAGATTAGTCGTTATTACTATGTACATTGGTAGCGCTATACATTGTATAAAATTGACATACAATTTCAACTGCTGAGTACCGCATGAGCCGATTCAAGCTGAAAAGGGCAGATGTGTTTAGGCTTGCTCAACTGTTCGAATATCAATGCAAGGACAAAACTCTTGATCCGATCATCATTTATGATTAAAAAAGGATTAATTTCAGCAATACAATCCGAAAAGATCCTTGATCTGTTCCCAGTGGTCACGTCTGTAGCATCGCAAATGGTAAATTGAGTAACTAAAAATCACATTTTTTATCTTCGGTGATCGTCGTAATATTTCGACAAAGTGTATGTGAAAAAAATTAAAATCATCAACAGTAAAGTGTACAGCGTGATGCTAGTGTGTGTTAACGCTACTATCAAATCCAGAATTAAAATTGAGATCTATGCCAATAAGGTACTGTTCCATCAAGATATTGCAAGACAACATGAGTCTGCATTCATCGACTGGACGCTATATGAACTCGAATGGGATGTTTTCCACACATACAAGGTATCTCTGACATTTCTCTTTTGGGTTTCTACTTTTTTTCACACTAACAGTTAAATTTTGCGGCTACCAACTTCTATTCTGCGCAGGACATCCACAATGAAGTTGAACTGTTTTCGGACTCACGACCACCAAATCTCTAGGCGGAAGGTTTTAAACGATTCCCAGATTATAGTAGAAATTAATAGATTTAGACTACTCTTATATTAGGATACTAACTTCACCAAAGTAGCAGTTTTGACATTCCCTTTTAACTTTACTTTTTTTATAAAAAGTTTTCATTGTAAGCTGATAATTAAATAACAAATATTTAATGATAATTTTTATTGCTTTAGATAAGTAATAACATATAAATATCAATACTGTTTATTTATGATTTGATGATCATCTAAATAAATTTTTTGTCTAAACTAAAAATAATTTATCCTAAAATAAAAAAGGCAAAAGTTAAATATTCTTTGCAATAAAATTGTTTATTAATTTTGCTAAATATTTATTATTGTGAAGTACTTAGAATACTTCTCTATGCCAAAAATAATTTTATATCCATTTGCTGAATAAATATTATCAGTAAATAAAGTAAATACATATTTCTACATAACAGAATGATGAAGAATCGAAATTTAATATGTACAGTTAAATAAATATTAAAAATTTGATGTTTAGTTTTATCAGTGTCGTATCAGTTCAATAATTTAATTAACAATTTATGTTCTTATGATTTTTTTTGGAACCAAAGAGAATCCAACAATGTTTTTTGTATAAAAAATTATAAGAATTGTTATTCGTATACTAATTACAAATGTGTAATTAGTAAAAATACTCAACATTGTAGTTTTCATATTTATTTTAATTCTTAAATATTGAATTACTACACAAGAAACGACACTTTAAAGTTCAAAAATAATAAAGGAAATAGGTAAAATTATCTATTCTATAAAAGGAATATTAACTCGTGCTCCCCCAGTACATGGCAAGACAGTATCTTAAATTCAAATATATCAACATTTGTTCTTTTAGTAATGGAGTCATAACTAAAAAGTAAATGTTTAAAGAAAGTTAAAATTTACACAAAAGTATTAAATTATATTTTTTCTAAAAATCAGGAAAATATGCAAGAAATGTTAGTAAATTATACACCATGTTGTCTTATGATTGAATCTAGCATGTTTTGCTAAGTACTACATAAAAATGCTAATCACGTTTACTCTCATATGAAAACAATTTAAGAAAATACTTATCACATATTTGCTTAATTTATAATACACTTAAAAAATCATCCTGAAAATATAGTTTCTGTATATTATTGTTTTAATTCAGATTAAAAAATTATCCATTAATTTACACTCATTGCATGTATATCGTATGATATGTTTTGTAGTTGTTTAGAATATCATGTATAAACATGACACTTTAATTATCCTTTGTCTAAACCAAGCCATTTGTTTAGTAGAAAATATTCAATATAAAATAGATTTAAGTTAATTATGATTAATTGAAAAAATGAACATTTTAAAATAAACATATAATTATTTACTTTTTTATTCAAATTCAAAATGACTCTAAGTATTTAAAATTTTTGTTAAACTTCCAACCGATTCTATTCAGAAACAAATAGCAAAAATTCCATTTAAATACATTCTTAAACAGATTAAATTTTTATGTTTAAGTTTCATTCAAAAATGTCAAACTAAGCTCTTACCTCGAGGAATTTCATTTCCAACGAAATATTAAAAATATTTTTCCTGAAATAAAAGTGCTTAGAATATTTATAAATCCTGGATCAAAACATGTATCTCTTATTTTGCTTGGGATTTATAATAAATCTTTGTAAACAAAACTTTTTTTAAATGTTTTCAACAATGCATAGAAATTTAAAAGGAACAAACAAAACATAATCTCCTGCACTGATCTCTGTTCAATTTTTTTAAAAACATAGTTTCGAGTAATTTTTAATATTAAACATTTTTCACAGTTTGTTGTCCATAAGTTTCTAGAGAATGGTATTTTTATTTGTATATAAAATGATATTTTTTAATGTTTGTTAAAATTTTTTCAAGCATTACATCAATAAGATTTTCAATCAGATAATAAACTGCTTGACATAATAAATTTAAAAAATTTAAATAATTGTTTTTATATTTGAAACATAAGTAGTTGAATTGGGTAGCTTTCTGATTAAAATAGGAATAGAAAAAATATACGAACCTAAACGTAGGAAAACTTATAGTAATATAGTATATAATGGGATTTATTATGTTATAATAAATCCCTTTATATACTATGTGGTATAAAAAAATAAGTGATTTAAAATTTTGATCATATAAAATAATTTTGCAGAAGTAGTTAGAGAACAAGTTGTGCAAGTGATTTAAAAGTATTGTTAAGTGATTATAACACGAAATAAAAAGAAAATTGTGGATTAATCAACATTTATATTTTTGCTGTTTAGAAAATTTATTATTTTGCGAAGATCAAATTTGAAATTAACAAAGGGGGGATGAAAATATACAAGACAATGACACTGATGTCAATTCTTTCTACGGATGCTTTTTTGGGAAATCGGAATGTGCGTTAATCTTACCATCGTATCTCTGATTAAACCCACTTTTATTTTCGTTGTTCATAGAATTCACACTGAAAGAACGAGCATAACAAAAATAGATGCAAAAAATAGTTCTTTATTGATGGACATTAAAACGTCTTATCTAAAAGAAATCAATGGTGAGCCATCAATAATTTTTTTTTATATTCTGGTAATGTGCTGGTAACTATGCACGCTCCTATTTTAATGAGAATAGTTTCATAACGATTTGCTGAAACCAACATGAAGACATGATTTAAAGGCTTTCACGTCAAATCACTTAAATAAAAACTCATCTAAGCACTGAAGCAAATAAAATGTACAATCTGGTGTCGAATAACAAGTTTTAATTCTGTTTGAAAAATTATACTTTTTTTTCTATTTTTTAAATAAGGATGAGTATTGAAGCCCAAAATAAAATTAAGAGAGAGAGAGAGAGAGAGAGAGAGAGAGAGAGAGAGAGAGAGAGAGTCCATGCGTTCTGAAGTTTTTTGAAAGTGCATGTACTTCTCTTTTTAGAGGACCTTTATTTTATGTCTTATGTAATAATATATTTTTTGGAAGAATAAAAAATGATAAGATTATTTCCAATCAAAACGGAAATATCTATTTTAGTATTTTTAAAATGTATTTCCTAGTTTTTAAACCCTTTTATGATTGGTAATCATGATTGGTAAAACCCTAATGGTTCATATGCAATATATTATATTTGAAAGAATATTCTATGAAATATAATTGATAATTTATAATATGAGAAACTTGAAAATTTAGCATAAGAAACAACGCAAATGATTTACCTCTAATTTTATTGAAAACGTTTACTTTCAACATAATTAATTCATATTAAATATATATCTATCCACAAACAAGAGAAGAATAAAATGCATTTTTTATACAGCCATAACTTAAATTTTTATCCAACATTAAAATTCTAACATTTTTGGAATACAAATGCACATAAGTTAGATCTGATACAGTTTATCCAGCAATAGCAAAAGAGTTTATATAGCATATTTAACTATAAATTGCAAAATAAATGAACATTTGGCATGTATTTAAATTAGTTATTAAGCACCGAGTTAATTTTAACACACTTTAGATATTTTCCTATTAAGCCCATTATAATAATAATTTTTATTATAATAAATGTTTGATTTAAGTTCAATTTATGTAACTGCGTTTATTAAGAATTAAAATAAGTGGAATTCAATGAGGATGATTGCTTATAAAGTTGAAAATAATTTTTATCTCTAAGGACAAAATGTATAAGTTAATATTTAATCCTTAGTTAAATAAAAACCTCAACAAAGGTTTTTTTCATGCAAAATGTTACTTTTAAAATGTCATATTGTTTTAAATATTGTATTTTCTATAGCAACATGTTTATGAAACCAAACTATTTGATGCATCGAATTGTTTTACAAATTTTATGCTTCAAGGTATTTCTCATGTATTAAAAAATAAATTATTGAAAACAATTGCTGTTAATTTTTTAACAATGAAATCTACATAATTTTTTATGCACTTTAAGTGATTTATATATTAATGCTAAAATTCAAATAACAAATTCTTCTAAAGTTTGAAGGTTTTTTGTAAATAATTAAATTTACAATAGTTGTTGCATATTTTCATCAGAAAACATTTAAAAATCTATACAATAAATATGTAGTTGATAGATTTTATTGCCATCATCAACCACATACTTTTTATTGATTTTTAGGATACATTTTATTATTATATTTTGTAAGGTACTTTACTTTATGGGATAATACTTTATAATTAATAGCATAAATGCTATTACAAACACCACACAAGACACTAAAGTTTATGGCAAAAACATTTCGACCAAAATTAATGAACGCAAGACCAAAAACAAGAGTTAGTAGAAGAAGAAAACGTGTTTTGGAAAGAATGGTAAACCAATTTAGGGTATTATTAAATAAATAGAAAATATAAGATTTAAATGTAGAGAGAAATGCTGATGAAGGCCGAAACGATGATGAAGATTATAGATCAACAAAAAAGTTAATACAATATAAAAGTATGAAGAATTATGAAAAAAATAATTTTATCAAATTAACAAGAAGTACAAGAAAAACTCTTATAGAATAAATTCAGGAATTACTTAAAAGATAATTAGAACAGAACTAATGTTAGGGGTAAGGAACTTCTCAGAATTATTTTCTTATTATAGAAAAAACATTAGCTTGAAAATAATTGTGGAATGACTTTACTCAATACAACATATAAAATATTTTCCCATTTATTAACGAACAAAAAATTGTGTAGAATTTTTCTTCAAAGGAAACATAAGAATTATAAATTAGCCTTTCATTCATAAATATATTATTGATCATTTTTATAAATGTGATAAAAATTTATGCATATTTTTATCGAATTTAAATGTGCATTCGAATTGTACAATCAATTGGAAATAAAATTTACTAGATATGGATAGATTTGAAATGTTAAAAAAATACATAAAGAACTTACGAAAAAATAAACATAAATAGGCCATGAGCCAGTGAATGAGCCAAAAGAAACAAACCTGAAAACAAGTTTGAATTCAGCAAATGTACAAAATTATTAGTAGATTGATTTACTATAAGCTGTGCAATATTTTGTATTGTCATACATCAATCAGTTACATGAAACACTAATAAAAAGGAAGTATATATATAAATCAATACAAATCTGATGATATATTTGCAACAAATATTATTAATATAGCGATATGTAATGATAAATATTGCTAGATGTATTTATTATTTCATTAAATTACACATATTTATTGCTTATCTTAAGTTAGCAAGAACTTCATTGTTTTAAAAGTAGAACTCTTATTTATTCCATGTCAAAAAATAATTTTTCAAAACTTCAAATACATTTTTTAAATCTTTTATTATATTCTTCATATTATTTTAATATAGATAAGTTAAGATCAAATGCTCAAGAATAATAGAAATTTTTATGATTTTTATGATTTTTTAAATATTTCCTTTTTTTACATTTTAAAAACTACGGCCGAGAGGAATTGTTACTGAATTCATTGTACAATAAAACAATCTGTTTCCTCTGCGGCTCCTTTTATGTCGTTTGCACTACGACATAATCCTCCCCCCTTACATATATATATATATATATATATATATATATATATATATATATAT
>JAPDSC010094202.1:50733-83646 GCA_026290005.1 Latrodectus geometricus | reverse complement strand
TTTAAAGGTTCTGAAGAATAAAAAGATGTCCAAACAACATCCAATCAAATTTTATTTAGATATCTCCTCCCCTCAGGGGGTTTACTTTCTTTAAGTAAACATGGGTATCACAATCCCGAGGTACCCCAGTGATCTGTCTTCTACTTTCATTTCTTCTCCTATTCTTCCTTGTTTTTTCTTTCTTTTCTCCCTCATTGTGGTTGCCTTGTAAAAGGTTGAGGGCTCCCCTTGAGCAGCTATCGCCACCCTGTTGCTAATAGCTTCTCCTGGGGACTAAATCACCTACGTGTTTGCCGTGCGTGGAGACCCGTGTTCCCCGAAAGGAGGGTCCTGGTAATTGAGGCTCCCAGAGACCAACACATTACTTTGGCCTCTGCTTCAGGTAAACGGGAGGTGTGTTGTGGTCCTCAACTCATCAATCGGCTTGAATGGACCAAGCGATCATATATCTGCTGAGTGACTCGATAAGGGTGGAGGCCACTTCAGAGGTGTATTGAAAGCGTATAGGGCCTGACTAGCACTGTTGCAGTTATCCTGCATCCCCTTGTTGGGCTCCGTGGTGGGTGGTGCGGTCGGACCCTGAATTAATTCAAATTTCTTATGGAATATTCTTCTAATTCTTTACTCCCTATGGAGCAACAAATGATATGTGATCAGAAATATTTTGTCATTAAAAGAACTGAAGGCAATTTTGATAACGTTTCTCCTTTCTTAATTAATAAAAGTCTTATTGCTACAGTTGGAAATATCAAAAATGTTCGCAAGATGAAATCCGGTGATCTCTTGATAGAAGTTTCATCAGTTAAACAGGCCGAAACCATTCTAAAACTGAAATGTCTTGGTAACATTGATGTTATAGTATCTGCCCATACTAGGTTAAATTCTACACGTGGAGTGATTTCAGCTGATGATTTGTTCAATGTTTCAGAGGAGGAAATTTTAAATAATCTCGTTGACCAAAAAGTTTGTCACGTACAACGCATTACAGTTAGGAGAGAGGGCACAATTATGAAAACTAAACACCTCATACTCACATTTGCAACACCTCACTTCCTCAGTCTATTAAAGCTGGTTACCTAAATTGTAGTATTCGACCATATATCCCAAACCCTTTGCGTTGCTTTAAATGTCAACGCTTTGGACATGGGAAAAATACTTGTAGGGGAACCTTAACTTGTGCTAGATGTGCTTCCGTTGGACATGACAGCAATACATGTCAATTACCAGAAAAATGTGTCAACTGCAGTGGTGAACATCCCTCTTACTCCCGGTTGTGCCCAACATGGATATTAGAAAAGGAAATTACAGCTGTAAAAATAAAACAAAACTTATCTTACCCCGAAGCAAGGCGTGTAGTGTCATCCCGTACCCTTCAACAAGGTATTAGTTATTCACAAGCTGTCAAAAAAGTTATGAAATCCTGTGGTACCCAAACACATTGTGTAAGTCTTCCAATTCCAAAACTATCCTCAAATATTTTTAATACTAATGTTTCTCCCATTCTAAAACATATTTCTCCAAAGTCTTTCGCAAAATCAAAATCCCAAAGATCCCAAAAATTGAAGCAAGCAAAAGAGTCCCACAAGTCACCTTTTATAAGTAAAAGAAATATAACTTCTTCCAAAAAAGGTGCAGTGAAGTTAGATCCTTCAGATGATGAAACACTCCAAAGTGAAGATTCATCTGAATCCCAGATGGCTTATTCCGAGGCCGGAACATCTAATTTTATTTAATGGTATCCTTTTTATCTTGGAACTGTCGTGGTTATCGCACTCATATAGAAGATATCAAAACCATGATTAATATGTATAATCCAGTGTGTTTTGCCATTCAGGAAACATTCTTGAAACCTCAGTGTTGTTTTAAATTGCGTGGTTATAACTGTGTGAGAAAAGATGTCACTCCTGATGCCGTATCTGGAGGTGTATGCATCCTTGTGTCTTGTAGCTTCCCCAGTTCTGTCCAGCCCCTCAACACATCACTACAAGCTGTTGCAGTACGCGTACATACAACATCTCTCATTACTATTTGTAGCCTTTACTTGCCTCCCCACATTGTTGTTTATGAAAGTGATTTGAACAATCTATTGGATCAGCTACCTACACCCTTTATACTGCTTGGTGATTTTAATGGGCATGGCACCTTATGGGGTAGTGATAATACAAATTTTCATGGTCTCATAATTGAACAGTTCATTTCGAATAACAGTATTTGCCTCTTAAATTCCACAGAAATAACTTATTTCCACCAACCCTCTCGAACTTTCCATTCATTAGATTTGGCTATTTGTTCACCAGTCCTTTTACCTTTATTAAATTTTAGAATTGAAAATGATTTATATAACAGTGATCATTTTCCATTAATTGTAACTCAAACTAGTATAAGTAGACCACAAGTCTTCCACTCTTCTTATTCTTATTATCGTGCAGATTGGCCACACTACTCCCAATTAGCTGTGATTACTGACAGCATGGTTCAAAGTGAAGACATTGATGATGCTGTACAAAAAGTTACTGATGCACTTCTAAATGCAGCCAAAAGCACGATTCCCAAGTGCACCCCAGTTCCACACAAACATCATAAACCATGGTGGAACAATGAGTGTCAAGTGTCATACCGGAAACAGAAAAGGTTGTGGTCTATTTTTCGTAGGAGTCCCACTATAGAAAACCTTGTAGCCTTCAAAAAATCTAAAGCTATAGCTCGTCGAGTACGAAGAAATAGTCAAAAAGAATCTTGGATAAGATATGTCTCTTCCATCACATCATCAACTTCCAGCAAACAGTTGTGGAAGAAAGTTAAAGCAACTTCTGGCTTATATCAAGATTTCTCTATCTCAATATTACAAAGAGGATCTGTCACATACTCTTCTCCATATGATATTGTGAATCTTTTAGGTGAAACTTTTGCAAGGGTATCTAGTCCAGCCTCTTATGATTCTAAATTTCTCAAGATTAAAGAACAAGCTGAAAAGAAGCCTATAAAGTTTCATGATAAAGGGATACACCCATATAATTGCAACTTCTCTATGCTAGAACTGCAGAGAGCACTGTCCCAAACTAAAAATACTAGTCCAGGACCAGATGGTGTTTCATATAAGATGCTTTGTCATCTTAGCCATGATTCTTTAAAAAACATTCTTGTTCTGTTCAATAGAATATGGAATGAACATGTTTTCCCCAGTCTCTGGAGCAAAGCAATAGTTATTCCAACATTGAAACCGGGGAAAGATCCAACTGATCCTCACAACTACCGTCCAATTGCTCTCACAAGTTGCCTCGCTAAAACTTTTGAGCGTATGGTGAACGCCCGCCTTGTTTATGTACTTGAAGACAATCAGTACATATCTCTTTATCAGAGTGGATTCCGTAAAGGTAGATCCACTCTTGATAACATTGCATATCTAGAAACACAAATTAGGAATGCCTTTGTGCGGAGACATCATTTGGTGTCTATCTTTTTTGATATAGAAAAGGCCTATGATAGGACATGGCGTTATGGAGTTCTTCGCACTTTATTTAATTTTAACTTCGGTGGAAATTTACCAATTTTTATTCAGAATTTTTTAAATTCTCGTATTTTTAATGTCCGTATAGGATCTGTTTTATCCAATCCATTTATCCAATCAGAAGGGGTTCCTCAGGGAAGTGTCTTAAGTGTTACTATTTTTAATATTTGCATCAGCAATATTCTTCATGTATTACAACCATCAATTCGTGGAACATCATATGTTGATGATCTCCAAATATCCTGCCAAGGTTCCAATATGCAACTTATTGAACGACAATTACAAACTGCAGTCAATAATCTTGTTGCTTGGTGTAATGATAATGGGCACTCTTTATCACCTTCCAAAAGTAAATGTATCCATTTTTGCAGAAAAACTGGACCTCATCCTGATCCAGAAATAAAGATATCGGGCACAATTGTTCCTGTGGTTAATCAAGTATCATTTCTTGGGCTAATTTTTGATAAAAAGCTGACTTTCCTACCACATATCTTAGATTTACGTAAGAGGTGTGAAAGGTCACTAAATATTCTCAAAGTACTCTCTCATACCTCTTGGGTGCAGATCGTAAAGCTTTACTCCGTGTATATCAATCGGTTATTTTATCCCTAATTGACTATGGTAGTGCAATTTATGGATCAGCTAGGTCATGTGTATTACGCAAATTAGACCCTGTACATCATTCAGCTTTGCGAATCTGTTCTGGAGCATTCCGGACTTCTCCTGTTCAGAGCCTTTATGTGATTTGTAACCAATTTCCCCTTGATCTGAGACGTAAGCAATTATCTCTAAATTATTATTTTAAAATGTTATCAGCATCACAACACCCTTTGAGATCTATGGTTGTCTGCTCCTCTCTAAGAAGGATTTATAATGCACGACCACATAATATTCTACCATTCTATGAACGTACAAACTCTTTTGTATCTTCATCTGATTTCCCCAATGTGCAAATCCAAATTACAGATTCTCTGAAATTTCCACCTTGGAACACCCCTATTGTTAATATAATCGATCCCTTTGCCGGATACAGTAAATCAGCAACAGCTCCTCTTATTTTGCAACAAATGTTCTTATACACTCAATATCAATTTTCCTCCTACATTCCTGTTTACACTGATGGTTCAAAATCAAGTGATCACGTTGGTTGTGGTATTGTTATTGGAAATAAATTTTACAAATATAAACTTCATACATCATGCTCTGTTTACACAGCTGAAGCTGTTGCGATTTTACGTGCTCTAGAACTAATACAATCCAACTCTCATCGAAAGTACTGTATCTATACAGATAGCAGGAGTGTGATCATGCAATTAGACCATTTTAACGACAAATGTCATCCAGTTATTGTGGAAATATTAGATATTTTAAATACATTGAAGAGTAAAGGATTTGATGTTGTGTTTTGTTGGGTTCCTAGTCATGTTGGCATTGCTGGGAATGAGCTTGCAGATACTGCTGCTAAAAATGCCACTGACCTTTTACATAAAGCATTAACATTTTTTGACATTAAGCAAATTGTCAAAGACTTTATTTCGTCCCACTGGCAAAAAACTTGGGATTTGCAGATAAACAACAAATTGCATAATATATCTCCTCGGATTCTTCCATTTCCAGACGTTCCTATACGAAGAGTTGATGTAAAACTTACTCGCCTTCGCATTGGACATACTCGATTTACGCACAAGCATTCATTCTTGTCTCAGAGTGCTCCGATTTGTGACATGTGTAATGTACCATATACAGTACATCACATTTTAATTATTTGTCCTAACTTCAATTATTTACGCTTAGTATTTTTTAACAAAACAAATTTAATTTTATCAGATTTAATTGGATCTAAACCACATAGAAATTTGTTTGCATTTTTACGTGCAATAGGTTTTTTAAATTCTATTTAAATTTTATCCACTTCAATCTTTTACATAAACTTTTAATAGATTTTTAATATCCTTCATCTTATATATTTTACTAGTCTTTTGAGTCTCTTGTTTTAAACATTGTTCGGTGCAGAAATGTCCAGTATTGGACCTTGCACCAGTAAACCACACAAAACCAAACCAAAACCTTAGATATCTCCTAGACATCGTATATTAAATACGATGCATATGGATATCAAAACATCTGTGAGATATCTAATGAAAGTCTAACGTATTCCAAAGGTTATCCAAGGCACATCCACCAGATGTCACAATATCCAAATATCCATCAGACATCCATTTGCTGCGACCCTTTGGATAACTGGTGGAAATGTCGTAGATATTTGGATATCTCAGAGACAAAACGATATCCGATAAAATGTCTACGAGATATCTCTTAGATGTCATGTGGATCTTTATGGTTGTTTGGGATGTTTCTATAAAGAATATGAAAATACAGACACTTGTTGCTCTTTACCCATATATTGGGAACTTGTTGCTCTTTACCTATATATCGTATATTTACCTATATATTGGGAGCGCATAAAATTCGAATTCCATAGAACTTAATGAATCTTTCTTCATATCATTTATTTCATTCAAAAATTCTGAATAGCCCAATCTCATTAAATTATTAAAAGTTAATATAACTTTTTTCTTTTAAAATATCGACATATTTTTCTTAGAAACTTTAGAGCACTTTAAATGACTTAACAAACGGGGAAATAAAAAAAATTTAGTTATTATGTTTCTATTTATTTAAACAAATAAATATAAATTCCTTCTTAATAAAGGTAATGATTGTTACAACCAATTGTATTTGTTCTTTTAAATCTTATTCGGAAAATGCAGCAATGAAAAAATTTTAGGTCATTTTTTAGAATCGTTACTTATCAAGAAAAGATTTCGTTATTTTTGAAATCAGGTGATTATGTTTTAAATGTTGCGAGTTAAAGGAATACAAAAAAAAAAAATCTAAAATACATGTATTGTATTTATTTCTCATTGTGTTTCTTTTTATTATATACAAATTAAAGTAAAATTGAAAAAGTAATTTGTCATTTTGATTTTTTTTCATTTCATTTCTCATTTCCATATCAATTTCGCTTATTGCAGTCTTTATCAAAAATGCCATCTGAAACCCAAATAGAAACATGCTAAATGTTAAAAATACCATATCGCTGGGATGTGTCATATGAGGCCTCGTTGCGTTAAGTGCGCAGGCCCTCATAACACGAAAGAGTGCCCCTCAGATAAAGTTGATAATCCCAAATGCTGCAATTGCAAAGGCAACCATCCCTCCAATTACAAAGGATGCCAAGCATTCCCTAAGCCAAAAAGAGCAGCTATTAAATCTAACATCAATAATAATTCAGCTAGTAAAATTAGAACAGGTGTTACCTATGCACAAGCTACCGCTCCTCCCCCCCCCACCCTGCTCCTAACTCAAAAACCCCTTCCATTGAAAATCTTCCCCTGGGAAGTGATTTAAAGGAAATATTTGATCTTGTGGTGAAACACTTCCGCTCGGAAGTTGGCAACAGCAGCTAGAAAAACTTTCTATCTGAAGATTGGCAACACCAATCTCCTCGGATATATACCGCACGAGGAACAACAGAGCAGTTCACGTTTTCCCCGACGATGTGAAAGAACGAGCTCAGAAACCAGTTCTCTCCCAGAGATTTTGTACTCGCGACGTTTTTGGCATTTCTTAAAATTTAATAATAAAATTTAGTTAAGTTTCAATATATGGTGTGCATAGATATTATTTAATAATCGATACACATACACCATAATCTAATGAATGAAATAAAAGCCATTTTCAAAGGCATTAAAGTGCGAGAGCTTCTCAATGAACTTAAAAGTATACCCTCTCCTATAGACAAGCTATTTAAACTCACCACATATTTACAAGACCAGTAAAATTTTTATTTTTATCTCCGTAATTTTATCTTAAATTAATTTCTCTCCCTTTTATTAATATCTAATTTACTATTTTGTTATTGCAATTTAAATCTTTTAATCGTGTCTTCTTAGTCAACATATGTAATTTTTCTTTAGTCACTCCCCCTATAAATTTTCAACCAATAATATGTCAGTTCGCATTCAGCTATAGTCACCAACATCTCACAGCTACAGAAGAGGGTAAGGTCCGCATGGACTTAGGAACCTTGCAAACAGGCGCTGCCGGCCGAAAGTTTTAAGTTTTGTTAAAAATAATCACGCTTAACCTTACAAATTAAAAGATAACTTTCTTCATTTTATAACCACAATAAATAAAAATAATTTTTCTTAGATTTTTATCTAAAGACGCGACATTAAAAAGAATAAAATCACAAATTCAAAACATTTTGGCTTAATGTTGATCACATTGCTTCTATCTTAGAACAACAGCATCTCTCGTCATGTTACAGAAAATGAAAACTAGATGTGACAAAAAAACGAAAGCTAGATATTAAAAAAATATAAACAGAACACATGCGTTCATTATTTAAAATATACTACATGGCGCTATTCAAAGTAGCTAATAAAGGAGAGCTGGCAGATTTTTTATTATTTAAGAAATACTGAAATTGCGTAACCTTTTTAATGAATTATGTCTGGAATGAATGGTTTATTTTAAATTTGCAAAAGACCAGAATTTCTATTTTGGAATACGCACTTGTGACATGTTAAAATGTGCTACTTTGTATTAACATAGGAGTCAATATTTCCCAACGGAGGCTTAGCAGGGCCTTAAGAGTAATATAGAGAAACAAGCTTATAGTTTTGGCATTTCTCTCATATATATCTATCAATCCATCAAAAGAATCACTGCCGGGAAACAACATTGTAATAAATATAGATCTACACTACATGTTTTATTAAAAAGAATGATATCCTTTAGTATTAAAAAAGCTTTTTTATATTTAAAGGATGAAACTATTTCATATATTGCCAAATAATCTATGTTTATTTACCGTTATTTTAATTCGCGCAAACATTTTCATCACACATGAAGCTATTTTCACGACTTCTCAATTTAAAAAAATTGAGATTTCTTAAATATTCAACTGTTAGAACTAAGCGTAAGAAAGCCAAAAAAGCTGTCATATCGAAATTAACATTAACAAATGAATCTTGCGCATGTTTGCCAACGAACAATTTAAGTCAATATTTTAATAAAACGTTGATGTCACGCCTAGAAAAGGATGGTTATTTTTATATCATTGACTCAAAGGAAGCAGGTAAATTTATTGATATTTTATTGACGTGGTTTTCGTTTGTATGTTTAACTTTAAATTTATTGTTCAGTAACTGACTTTTTAGTTTGTTATTTCTATTTTTAAAGATCATTTTATGCATTGAAGTGAAAGATAATTGATTTAAATAAATTAGTTGTACATAAGTAAATGAGGTAAAACTATACTTTAGGGTGCTCCCTTGGCAAACATAGCGATTTTTGTTTGGCTATCGTTTTTATTGGTGATTTTTGTCGGCACAGAACAATTAATTTCTCTGTTGCAATCAAAATATGATTGGGTTTTGCCCAGCTTGGTGATCTATCGTGATTACAACTTGGTGAGAAACAAAGGGGCACCCTAAAGTATAGTCTAACTGTAAATGAATGTATAGTAAAAGATTTTTTAATTTTTAAAAGCCAGGAAAAAAAAATTGTTTTTGATTCCTTCTTTTTTAAGAATATGTTACAAAGCGAAGAAAAACTAGAAATTTCTTTTTAATCTATGTTTTTTTAATCTTTTTTTTTTCACTGTAACTTGAATTATTTAAGTGTAAATTATTCATTTTGAATGTACTCTTTTTTAAATAATAATTAATTTTATTCCTATATATGTCAATTTTTAAATAAATATATTTATATACATTTTGCTTCATATTAGTTTTTAGTATGGTAATCATTCAAGTTTTTTTTAATGTAACGTATGTCTATCATATTTTTGATATTCTGTATGATTTGTAATTTTTGGTAATAATTATAATATTTAAAACAATTAGCTTTGATGCATTATTAGTTATTTTAGAACTAATTAATGTACAAATTTTATTTGTTAAATAAATATTATATTCTATAATCCTTGCAGGAATCAATACAAGAAATCAAATTATTTTTATTTTAGTGATACTAACAGATTATTTTACTCATCATTATTCTTGTCATTCAGTGTAGAATAAAATATGTTTTTTACATTGATTTTATGTTATGATATTTAAAGGCTCAGAAATGATTGAAATATTCTCTTCTTTTATATTTTAGAAAATATTGCATCACATTTAACAGATAATTGGACTGGAGATTGCATTTTTGAAGCTAACCCAGGTAAAAAAAAATTCCTACTTGTTAGTTATATTTTGAGAAAACTTAAATTTGAAAAATGGATTTCTCTTCAAAAGTGTATGTATGTCATAATTAAATTAATTTTTGTAAAAAATTTTCTACTGCTTTACACAAATACTTATGATGTAAAATTTCTATCGTTTCACATTTGTTCTGAATTTCAAACCAAAACAATAATTCTTCTGTAAAATTTTTCACTATGAGACTCATAGTTTTAAACAGTGTTTCCCAATCTTTTTAGTGCTATTTTTTAAAATTCTTATGCCCCCCTATGTAACATATACATAATTTTTAATGTTAAAAAATTAAATTGTTTACTTAAGAAACTTAAATGATAGGTTTTAGAAAGAAATCAGGAAATTGTTGATGAAACATAGTAAGTAAATTTTCACAATGAAAAACTAAAATTCAAATTCAAAATAATTTTAATAAAGATTTTTCTGTAGAAATAAAATAATTTTAATAAAGATTTTTCTGTAAAAATCTTAATTAAAATTATTTTGAATTTGAATTTTAGTTTTTCATTATGAAAATTTACTTACTATGTTTCATCAACAATTTCCTAATGATTTCTTTCTAAAACCTATCATTTAAGTTTCTTAAGTAAACAATTCAATTTTTTAATATTAAAAATTTAGTGAAATCCGTACACTTGCTGCTTGCGTACAGAGATTCTATGTGAGGTTTCAATTTGGTCACAGTTTCAGTCTCAAGTCTCTCCACTGTGTTGTTATATCCTGAATCCTGATGATTTCTTTGTCTCTTTTTCTTTTATTATTATTATTATTAGTAGTAGTTTCTAGATTTCTTCGAGTTCTTGATACTGTTCATATTTTGGTTTCCTCAAATGAATTTATAATATTTATTGGCCACATTTATTTAAGAATTAGCTTTTTTCTTTCAATTTCCACACCAAAATTTAGCAATGCATTTAAATAGCCCGGAGCAAAAAGGAACTCCTGTTGAGTCTATTTTTGAATTACTCCTTAACAATCAAATTGGCGCCCTTGTAGGGCTGTGGGCCCCATGTTGGGAAACACTGGTTTAGAAAAATATAAATCTATGTATGAAATACCAAATATTAGACAAAAGAAAATATGAACTATAGAATGACTATTTTTTTTAGATAATTTAAAATATTTTTGTTTTAATGAAACAGAAGAACACATTTATTTTGACTTTCAGTACTTTAAAACTTTAGGTTGCAGATAATTAAACTTGTCAAGATAATTTCCTTAAATATCTGAAAATTAAAATTTTTATGTAGTTGGATCTTCACATAGTTTGTTTATTCACAAATTTAATCTAATTATATAGTATTCCATTAAAAAATCTAATTAATATGTTTAAAAGTATTGGTGACCTTGCCATTTTTATAACATTTTTTAGTAAAACTATCTTAGTGTACAAAGTTTTTTTTTAATTACCAGCTTTATTTTATTTGAGATCTATCTAATATAATTACATATATTTTTTAGCATGTATTTTGATAAAATATATTTTGTTAATTTCTTACTTGTAGTAATATTTGTCATGTTGAATTTGCAGTGAGCATATTATATCAGTTGCATTGCAGAAAATTTATGTGCAAAAATTATTAAGTTTACTTCAGTTACAATGATTTTAAGTGACACTAGGTGAACGGTGTCATTTAAAATAAAAATAATAGACTACTGTCATAACTATTCTGATTGATTTTTCAAATGTTGTCAAAATGGGTTAATTAAGTCATTGTAACTTAAGAGCAAAAATATAGAAGCTATTCATTAAGATTCAATATTTTCTATTTATATATTCCTTTTTTCAAATTCAATTTGTTATCAAATTTGATGACAGACACCCACACATCTAGTTTGATTATGATGATGTGTCTGAACATTTATTTAGGAGTTTACCTCTATAGGACTTGTTTTCATTGCTTGATTGACAAGGACAGGCCTGTCACATATCATATGATTGGTCAGTCATTATGTTACATTAGCCCTTCATATATCTTTATAGGAAAAAATTCATGAGGTAAGGCTAGGAGATAGCTCAATCTTCTAGCCTTACCCTATTAATTTTTTTTCTTATGGAGATATATGAAAGGCTAATATACAAGACACACAACATCTGACATCAATCGTATCGAGAAACCTGTGGAAATGGCAGCTGTGTGACAAAGTCTTGCTCAATTTGTTGAAATTCATGTAGTGGTGTTATGTGACTTGCATTGCAGTGGATGAAAAGAAGTCTGAACAGTTCCTGTAAATATAATTATTTTCAACATCTGTATTGTTCAGTTTGCTTTTATCATTAAAGTCACATTAACATTGCCGTAAACTTGTTTTTATTGGTTGTTGCTCACACATTTGTATCACTGCACAGTTTGATTTTTGAATATAGTTATATATATATATATATATATATATATATATATATATATATATATATATATATATATTACACAAAGCTTGTTTGTAATTGTCTTTCAGAGGAGTATTTAAAATTTATGAAGGATAATTTGGGATAACCTTGTACATATATTTATATACTGGGAATGAGAGCCAAAACACAATCACCTACACTAAGTGATACTGCGTTTGCCTCAAAGACATGGAATCATGATCCACTAGAAACAATATATTACTTGTTATGGAAAGTGTGAACCCTCATTCCTGTAACTATATCTATATCTATGATGGGAAAATCTACACATCTTAGAAGTTTCATTGGGAGTTTAATGGCCTGAAAAATCAGAACTAGAGTCTCCAAAACTATTGTGCTTGTCAGATATTTGTGAATTATGGTTGTTAACACTTATGTTAAGTGAACCAATGACAGTGAGATTAGTGTCAGATTCATCAATGCTGGATGTTCATGTATTATTAACATTAAAACCTTTGGGGGCTAACCTTTCCTGTAATGAATTTGGTGATAGACAGAGACAGAAAATATTGAATCACATGCTTGACAAATTCTAAAATTTAGTGTCATTAATAATATGTAGACATCCAATTATGTGGCTTTTACTACTTGCATCAGTCATTCATTCACTTAATATAGGTATTCACAAAAACTACTTGTGAAAAGCTAACAAACAGTTGCAGTTTTGAAAATATTTATTGGTCTTGAGGTTGTTATAGTTTATTCTCATCAAAATGTTTAGACATTTTAAATCAGAAATTTTCTCAACTATTTTCAAGCAGAAAGCATTATTAAACAAACACATTTTTATTATTCTTTATATGATAAAGGATTTATTATTCTTTATATGATAAATTTCAGATTGTTTTATATATTTTTTTACTTATACATTTGAATCCTCATGATATATAGCTTTTAGTATCAAAATGTACCCTTATGCACAAAATATTTTATAAAAAATGCTAAAATCAGATTTGAATTCTTTAACTCTTATTTTTTGTTGGTCACTATTATATATTTAAAACTATAAGTAATACCTTAGAAAATAACTGTGACATAATTTAAACAAATTATCAATATGTGTTGTAGTAAAAGTAGTGTATCAAAACATGACTCTAAATTTTCAGTCACAATTGATATTGAACACATTAAATAATCACACATGTTCTGTATTTCTCAAAAAGATATTAATTTTTGATTTATATAGGTTATAATCATTAGTTTATTTTAATAAATCATTAGTTAATTTAATTTAAAAATAATAGCATTAGCGTAATTGTGAAGTATTTTAATTATTAAGCGAATGCTATTATTTTCTTTTAACAATAAGTCATTAACAATGTTTTAAAAATACACTGAATTCTAGTTCTTGCTGATGATTGTATACTGGGATTTTGCTTATATGTATAATTGTATGAAGTTACTCATATTAATATTGTTTAAGTTTTAAAAAATACACTGATAATTCAAGAATGAAAATTTTTATTACATTTTCAGTTTTGCTTTTAAGAATGTTTCTTTCTGTTATGTTCTTTTGCTTGGAATCAACCTACTTTTTAATTACTTGGAGTAAAGGATAAAACTATGCATTTTTCTAATCCATAGATTATTTGCAAAATGCATAATCCAATCATCAATAACTGGGAGCAGAAGGTTTCTCACAATAAATTCACATAAATTAAAATAAATATTTATCAGTTTGCAAAATATTTATATGTGTCTTTTTGCAAGTTAAAAGAAATATATAAAATCATTTTTGGTTTTGAAATTATTAAAAATTTTTAAAGTTAATGTTATTATTTTTAAAAAATGTGAATAGTTATTTTAAAGTGAGGATTTAATTTTTTATAAAATATTTTTTAAATTTTGCTTAAAACTTGTGATAATTGCTATTGAGTACTAAAAGTATATTTTATCATCTAATATTCCTTTTAACTTGATCCACAATCTTATTACACCAAGCTTCAAACTTTCACTATTTAATGAACAATTTTTCAAATTAATTTTTTTGTAGTTAGCCAACACTTTTTCTTCATCTTTGCATTCTGCTAAATATTTCCATAAAAGTTGCCATCTGTAATGGTATTTTATGGTTTCAATAACAGACTGGTCCATTGGTTGCCACGAGCTTGTGGCATTTGGTGGCAAAAAGATTATTTTAAACTGGCCATTCCCTCTTTCCAACAATTTTTCAGTGGGAGGAGTTTGCATTGTCAATCAAAAAGCACTTAACCTTTTTTACCAAGAGGTTTTTGATACTTTTATCTCTTCAGGGGGAAGAAACTTTCATTATACCACTCAACAAACCATGTGGGAGTTATCTAAACCTTGGGTTGGTTTTTATATAAAAGAGAAGAATCTTTATTTTTTAAATGCCCATGGACTTATCATCATTATAAAAGCGACTTATCACCCCAATAACGCTTGTAGTGCCTCTACACTAGTTCCGCTGAGAAAGACAACAGTGTTCATTGACAGAATATTATGTGAATCACAGTAAGTTTCCATCTTGTATATTTTTCTGAAATTCCAAAAGCAATTTGTTTGATTACCGATTCAAATGAATGGAGTTCAGATAATTGAAGTTCTACTTATATAATTCCTATGTTTAATAAATGCTTTTTTTTAAATTTAATTTCTTGTTTCTGATTAAATAATATTTTTATTTATATGTATATAGGGCCTGGGGTACTCACAAAAGCCATTTTGAATAAGGGTGTCAATCGGTTGCTAGTTTTTGAGAAATTTGAAGAATTTTTTCCTTCACTACAAGTAATTGCATTTACATTTTAACAATTAATTTGTATATAATTGAAACTGTAATACTAAGCTTCTATGTGTAAATGAAATCCTTCTCTCTTATTTTTATTTATTTAGCGATCAATTCGAAAAAAAATCTAAGGCATCAGATTTTTATCCCAAAGTGTTTAACTCTTGACTAAATTTTAATTAAGTTAAATGATGATATATAATGAATTAAATTCATTCTTTTTCTTCATTCATTTCAGCTTTAAAAACTACTTTAGATACTTTAAATAAAGAATGAATTTTATTACTTGGATTCTGTCCTATGATATCACTCCAACAGTTAAATTATCACAATAAAAATAATAAAATATAAAAATTGATGATGAACTATAATTTACTAATAAGAACGATATTATTTTTACATTTTTCTGTTACATCTCATTCAAACATTTGCTTTACTTTTTAGATTTGTTCGCTCTTAAGACAGCCAATTATGAAATTATAAAGTAGCTCTTCAACATTGTTTTTATTAGTAAGTTTTAGTTCATTAAAATTTCTTTAATGTGAATATTTATATTAGATAAAAACAGACCTTTAAATTCAGTATTATTATTCTGTGTTTTAATTTCTTAATACAGAAGTACATTGGATTCCTAAAAAAGATATTATTGTTTGCACATTATTTCTTTTAGTTAATTTAATTAATAATTTTATATTTACTTTTTTACATAGACAAATTTGTATATCTTAACATAAAAATTGCTTCATTATGATTTTCTATATATATATATATAATATTCAAGAATATTTGTTCATAAAAATAATATTTAATAACTAGGCCTTTCTTATAAATCAACATTTCATAAGAGGATTTAACATAAACTAAAAAATAATCAAAAAGTATATCCAAAATCGTAAATTACTCAAAAATAATTTTATTATAAGAAAAATAAATTTTAAGAATTACATTTATGTTATTATTCACTAATATTTCATTTTATCTTTAAAAACATAAATATGTAAGCTTCCTCTTATGTGAAAAGAGGTTAAAATTTTAACCTAAAATAATAAATATTATTTTTTATAGCATAATTTTTACTCTCATTTATATTATCAAAATTGAAGTGTACTACAATGTAATTTATATGTTAACCCCTGTTTGAACCCTCACATATAAAATCTCTCAATTATAAAAAAGAGGGATTTCAGGTTAATCAAGTCAATCATAATTTGGAATTCTCTAGGAAAATATGGATTTTTATATGTAATCTTGAATGACTTAAAATTTTAGGTTATTGAATGAAAAAAAAATGTCACTATTTGTTACATTAGGATCTCCATATTAATTTAATTGTTTGAATCAATTTCAAAAGACTGAAAACCAAGTTAAATAATATTGAAATTGTGGTGCTTACATTCTCACTCTAATTCACACATTCAATATTACAATATAAAAAATAAGGAAAAGTCAAATATTCATTTAGTTTAAAAATAAATAAAAAATATTTGATTTACAAATCACTGCTTTTATATAATTGAATTATTTTTTTAAAAAAAATTGTAAATTTTCTATTTTCAAATTTTTAATTATGATGTTGGTATTTCAATAAGGATTTCTGTCTTTTTAGTAGAATAAAAAGTATTTATTTTAAATGTCTTCTCAAATTAATACTGAATTACATTATGTAATTGGAAAATTGTATATTTTCTCAAATTTAATTATAAAAAATAATTTTTTTTAAGTAAAACTAATGTATTTTATTTTAACTTCGCAGGGCTTATCAACTAATCATCCAAATTTAAATGTTGTTAAAAATGATATTTTAGCTTTGGATTCCAATAAGGATCCCCTTATTTTTGAGGATTTCTTCAGAGGAATTCCTATTCGTAAATGGGAAGATAGTGAGTTTCTTGTATTATTATTAGATATGATCATATTATGTTTTAGAATAAATATTTTTTCTTGTATTGATAAAATATTTTATATATATAACAATGATGTGCATGCTTTCACTTTCTCATGTTATTTAGTGACTAAATTATAAAAGTTTTGATATTCACATAAAATATGATTATTTTTATGGCAGTATCTTAAATTTATATATTTTTATGTATTCTTCATTAAATAAAGCTTTATATTATTTATTCTGAAACAATTGTTGGATAACTTTTCTGGAAACTAAATTTCACTATTTTGTATTGTAGATGTATCAGGCAGAGTTTTTAGTATTGTATTTTGGGAGGAAAGTGTGAAATTTCTGAGGTATTTGCTTGTTGCTATAGTACAAAGGAAATCATTTTTTTCTCTCGGTCGATGTGAGCTTTTCCTTTTATTAAGGGAACGTGAGTATTTGGTAAGAAAACTTTAGAAGTTTGAGAAATTTGTTCTTAGTAGGTTTTGTCATTTCATTTTAAATCAAGAATATGCTTTTTTAATTATGAGTATCGAGAAATTATGTACCATATGTTTTCACATAAAACTGTAATCATGATGAAATTGAGAGTGCAGTTTTTTATAATATACATGAAATAGTTTAACCAAAACCTACTAACTAATATGAAGATCATATTAGTTGATTTGGTGTATCTAAATAAAATTTATACTACTATATAATATCTTTCTCATTCATTTTGATACTAAATTACTAGAACATCACCTTATGATAAACTATGAAATACTTTTAATTTTGTACTTATTTATATAATATAGTATATTTTTTTTCTATTCATGTTATATTTTGATATTGTGCATAATGCATTCTGTGTAAATTGGTTTTTGTATCAATTACTTAATTTGTAAAAAATTTAATCTTTTAGAATTGATAAGCCAATTTTTTTAAGCATGATATAGAAAATTTGTAATATTATTTTGATATTCGATTTTATTATAAAATAATTTAAAGTAACATTAAAGTTAAAAAAAATACTGATTATTCTACATTTAAATTAAATTTTGCATAGCTTGGAAGTTAAATTTCACTGTATTTCTTAGTTTATGACAGCTGAACAAAAGGTGAATTTGTTTTATTATCGTTGGTCAACTGTACTCTACAATCTGTTTTTTGAAATGAAGTGCTTGAAGAAGGTATTCAATACATTTTTTTCTTATGTTTAAGGTGTTTTATTTATTTCAGAGAAAGTTAAGTCAATATGGTATAATATTTCAATATCTGAGTTTGCCCAATTGTCTACTAATTGGAAACTTAACTGCCAGTGTAGTGAATAAATATTTGCAAAGCAAATGATGCTACCAATTTTTCATCGAAATTCTGCCTTACATTACTCAAAATTTTTTTTTAAAAAAAAAAAAAAAAAAAAAAAAAAAAAAAAAGAACCTTCTGCTTATTACAATGATTTGATCTGTGATGGAATAGTGAAAATTTTTGTTTATTTTATAGAGATATATTTACATAGATAAACAGATAAAAGAGCCTTATTAATAATTTTATTTTTGTGTCTTATAAATATTATTTTATGCCTTATAAATAAAATTATTTATAAAATTATAACAACCTTATAAATAATTATATTTTTAGCTACATTTTGTTTGAAAAAAAATTATATATATTATAATTACATAATGATAAAAAGATGTATTTCTCATACTTAATTCATTAAGCATTTCAGGTGATTATAATTATTTCTTAAACTAACACAAAAGATTTCAGTATATATTAAGTGTACATATTTTAAATATGAAGTAAAAAAAATTTATGTTTAATTACAATGTCTTTAATATTTGTTGAATAGTGTTTGGAAAAACATTTTCAATATAAAAATATACGTCATTCATTTTAGAAGTATTAAATTTATTTTTTCAGTTTTATGTCAAAACCCACTGTAATGTGAATGCTTATTGTATGTAATTACAAACTACATAAAACTAAAATATGTCAGAGAAAGTCATTGAAATAATTTTCTCAAAATATTTAATATTAAATAGTTTCTTGAATAGTGATTATTAATTTCAGCCTGTAAATGAATATTGAAACAAATGCAATGAAAAAAAAGTAAAAAAATGTTGTTACTATTGGGGGGTATGTTACTATGGGAAAAGAAAATTTAACTATAAAAGTGATTTCTTATGATATGAAAAAAATTTTTTTTCTACATTCAGATTTTTTTTTCTAATGATTAACTGGTCTATATACTTAAAAAAAATTAATTCAATGAAATTTTTTAGAGAACTGAAATAACAATATCATTGTTATTTTATTTTACTTTAGTTATCTTTTAATTTATATATATATTATTTTTAAAATTTGGATTAATATTTATTTTATTTTTCTAACAAATTCCTATTTCATGGTTGTTTATATGATGTCCAAATATTATTTATTTTAGTACTCATCTGAAATTTTTTACCCACCTCCATCTGATCCAGAATCAAAGGTAATGTTTTATTATAAAGTTATATAACATAGTAATATATAATATAAAAATATAATTATTTTAATTAATGTAAGGGCATTTTGTAAATTTACAAATATGTTTAGAAATATTTTTTATTTGCCAAGTCAGTAATTTAAATATTTAAACTATGAATTATTTGTATTTAAAAAATATCTGATTGCCACATTAAATGGTGATAGTAAACATTTTGTAGATTTCATTGAATAAAATTCTGTTTTATAATTCAATGAAATATATGTTTCTTTGAATTCTGCAGTTTTATTTATGTTTCTTTTTGAAGTTCCATATGCTGTGATAGATTTTATCTGAATAAAATTTGGCACACGTGTTCCTTGTCTAACTATCAAGGTTACTGAACAGAATATTGCTTTCACATATTCCTTCTCTCTATATATGTGAAGTTGACTGACTGTTTTAATTTTAATGTAATTTCTCACTTGGGAGATATAATTGAAGTTTTTACACAGGTTCCTTACAATATAAAGAGTTAACTGTGGTTATAATAAAGCTTATGCTTTTCAATTAAACATATTTGAATGGTTTTGAAACAAAAAGTTTTTAATACTTTTTTAAATTATACTAAATAAAAATCATAAAAGAGAGGATGTAAAAAGATAATAAAAAATAAACATGTAATTTTTTTTATCAATTTGATGCTTTAGTTGTGTATAAAAATCGCATATATTATACATTTCTAAGTCTGACAATTTTTTAGAAAAAATCCCATTTAAATTTATAGGAATGTTTCTACTCATACCAGCAATTGAACAAAAAATGTTTAAGATCGTCATCTAGTATCATATTGCATTAGTAAAATAGATTCTTTTGGAACTAACTTATCTTAAATCTAAATGTAACATTGCATTTAAATTTAAGATAGCATGGTTACAAAAAAAACTTTTTGACACAATAATTAGTGATAATGTTAAATCGTCCTTTGTAATGAGAATGAAATCATACCTTAGTTGTTGCATAATTTGGAACATTTAATGAGCTAAATATGTACTCTTTATATTATAGTAGAAACGAGAAATATTTTAACCAAACTTTGTATACAGAATCATTATTTGGAATAAAGTTTTTTGGGAGGGGGGAATACTGTGTAGCATCAGTAGAACAAAAAGAAAATGAATGATATTAGTGTTAAATTTATTGCTTTTGTAATTGTTTAAATAAGTAATGCGTTTGGCAGTGCTTAAGTCCAAATTAAAACAGTTTTTTAAAGCAGATAAAAGAGAGTTATATATTGTAAAGGGTTTTAATTAAATTTTTCTGATTATTACTGTTCATTGATAGCATACAATTTTGAAGTTGAGTATGATTTAATTTCATTCTCAGCATATTGTTGGATTACATTTTTGATTCTTATCAAAATAATCAAAAACGGTTGGTATTAATGGTAAATTATCTTTCCTGTTCAATGAAATGAGTAATGAGATTCTTCTTTCCTTAAATTTTAGTTCTGACTGAATTGTGAAAGAGAAAAGATAAATTTATTTCGTAAAATGATTGATTTTAACAATTTGTCGATAACTTCAGGATTTAACAATGTGTTCATAGAATTGATTAGCATCAGTTACAAATTTTTTATATTGAATATTATAACTAAGAAAAATTCTGGGAGACCATTAATATTCATTTGAATACTATCTATTGGAATGAACGGATAGACTGTTCATTCCAATAGATTTCTGCTTTAATTTTAAAAAAAGCTTGGAACTTCCATGGTTTTTTACCTTTTTATATTATAAATTCATGTTATGTTTATTCTTACTCCTAACAGCAAAAATAAAATTGTATATAGTTATATTTGTAAGTGAGAGGTAGTTTCTTTTATAATTAAAAATATATATACATGAAATTGCTTTCATATTTACTACTAACAAATTTTATTCTTTTTTGTGGTTAAATATAAAATAGCTAACTGTGCATTGAATCATCATAAGTTAGTTATTATGGCGTACACTATGTTTTAAATTAAGACATCAGTTTTTTTTTCATATAAACTATTAAATTTTAATAATTTGCTCTTTGTAAACTCTTCTAAATAACTTGTGGGGGATTATTCATCAAAATCATATTTTTAGCATTTTTTTTTTTTGTAATTATGAATAATGATAACTGAAGTTAAACTGATATTTTTCTTAAAAAGTACAATGAACATATCAAATATTTAATCATGATGCTTTCACTTTATGTATTGCTAGTTTAATTACTTTTAATTTTTATATTTTAAATACAGAAACTTTATATAAATACTTGTATTTTTCACTATATTTAAAACAAACAAAAAAAAAATTATAATGCATTGATTTGTAAGTTCTATTTTTATTTATTTCTCTTTTTTTTTTTTGCACTCTTGTTTTATTTTGTTAAGTTTTTTAGGCTGTTTTTAATCCAAAAAACTTCCAAAAAGTTTAACCTTATCCTTATTATGTAAATTCTAATTCAAAATTTTTTATTATTTAATTTTTTTAAGCAAATTTTAATAATATTTGGCTAATTTATTTTTAGATAATATTTTATACCTAGCTTTCAGTGAAAATATTTAAATTGTTAAAATTCTGTTGGTTATTTTAGGGAGTAAAAGAAGAGCATTTCTATTTTGTAAAACTCACACCAAAGCCTGATTTGTTTTCAGCTGTAGTGAATGAAAATAAGTTGTTGGAATTCTACTTTTTTGTTCGCCGTCATCTTCATAAAAGAAAATGTTTTGTTATTCCAACTTTAGAGTAAGTATAAATTCAATGTATTAAGATAATGAATTCCATCAACCTAATGTTAAGAAATTTAACTATTTAATAGATTAAAAATTAGATCATTGTAGAAATGTGTGACAGAAATAATCAGTCAAAGAATTTGCAGACGTTAAGAAAATATTTAATAAAATTGCTTTATTTGGGCTTCTATCTAGCTACAGGAAAGAAATAAGCAGTTTATTATAAAGTTTCCAGTTGTTTTTCATACCTCATTTAATGGTCATTATTATTATACTGCTTAGCAGTTTAGAATCTGCAATGTTTCCACCTTTTTCATTTCTACAAGAAAACCGAAATGCCATTTCCGCATCTTCTAGTGAGACATTCAGTGAGTATAACATCTTGGACCTAGAAAGAATTTAAAAGCAGGAACCATTCATAAAACTCGCTAAAGTATCATTTCACATGGAGAACTTTGGGAACAAAACCTATTTTACGTATCCCAGCTGACATTAGCGAACATGATTTATCTGCAGTTGTGTCTAGATTCAAACTCACTACCCTCCAATAATAACGTCTTACCAACCTGGTCTCTTATTTATTGGTCATTACAAGAATAATTCGGATTTTAATTCATTCATCAGAGGTTTTTTTTTTTATTATAAATGGAAATGTTGTGTAAATACAAGTCAAGATTTCTCAGAATTATAGATATTCTCTAGATAACTAACTGCAAATGAAGAATGGAAAATAAATTTTATTTAAGTTTTCAATTTAAATTGTTTTGTTTGCAATTTTTAGACAATTGTTCCTTTGTGAAGCTTATGCAACACAGACTTACATCAATATTTATTCCATGTTTGATAATGAAACTGTTGATTTTTCAAAATTTCACAAAAGAAAACTTACTCTTGTGGATAATGGAAAACTCAAATCATGTTTAATTCCAATTGAACTAAAGGTACTTATAAATTGGCAATAAATTTCAGTGTGTATTAATAATGTACCATGTGATAGACTAAGGCTGTTTTTAGGCATTAAAACTTTTCTGGAAGTATTTTTTATAGATACTAGTCTATAATTATGTGTCAAACACCAAAACATTTTCAAGAAATTCTGTTGAATGGGTAATTGAAGTATTTATATTTCACTATTCAACAATGGTAGAGATACAATTAAAAATCTTTCAAAGAAACAGTTCTCTCTGAAACTTTTTAAGACCCAGATTTTTTAGTGACAACTATTTCTTTGAAAACAGAAATGCATTCTAAACCCACATCAACTTCTATGATCAGTATTCTAAAAGAGCAGAACCAACAAAAATGTTAATTATCTTTGAAATTACAAGAAATAATAAAATTGGATTACCGTATTTTTCGCCGTATAAGACGCACTTTTTCTCCCCGAAAATCGGGGGGAAAAAGTGCCTGCATCTTATACGGCAAATACAAAAGCCCACCATGGCAAGGAATACGAATCAAAGATTCTGTCTTTTCATAAGTTTGTTATTGATGCGAGGAAGAAGAATAACTTTGAAATGAGCCAGATTGGGAACATGGATGAAGTCCCGCTAACGTTTGACGTGCCATCTAACAGAACTGTAGCTAACAAAGGAGCCAAAAGCATAACCGTAAAAACTTCAGGGCATGAGAAAACCCACTACTCGGTTGTGCTGTCCTGCTGTGCAGATGGTACCAAACTGCTGCAAATGTTGATCTTTAAAAGGAAAATATTCCCAAAAGAAACAATTCGACGGGGAGTCATCGTGCACGTTATACAGTTGATATAAAATATTTTACTACAGAATTTGGTTCATAATCTTTTTTTTCTAGATTTGCCTCCTTTAAAATTGGGTGCGTCTTATATACCGGTGCGTCTTATACGGCGAAAAATACGGTACATATTTTAAAACTAAGTATATAAAAATATTAAGAATCTTAACATTTTAAAGACAAGATTTTTGCAACCAATGTTCATCAATTGCATATAATGTAAATTTATTTATAACAAAAGCTTCTTCCCTCTATTATCTGACAATGCAACATTATCTTTAATCTGTGTGAAAAATTTATAGTAGAATAGCATGCTTCATTTTGGAAGTAAGCATTTTAGATTTAACTTATATTCATGTAAAATAACATATCTAATTGTTACTAAATCCTGTTTTAAAAGTCAATCTTGTTCCTATTTCAATAGAATTCAAATCGATTTTACAAAGTGCACGATTTTAAACTTCTAAAAATTTAAGAATGTTGCAGAATTTTATAAATGAATCTTTTTGCTTTTTATGTTATTTAATTCTAAGAATTTGAGATCGATGTAAATTTTAATCATTTGAATTTTTTTTTATTAGAACTTGGATTCCATCCTGTGGGCCAAGACTTATTAAAAGAGGAATTAATGTGTTTACTAAATTTGGAGATCTTAGTCCGAAACAAATTCTCATGTTGTTCAATGAATTTTCTTCTTGGCCTGAGTATGAAGAATCTACTTTCCGTGCCCGTCCAGTGGAGCGCAAGTACAAGTAGGACAGAAGAAAAGACAATAATGAATCAGTTTGATTCTGCAACATTTTTTATGTTAATATATCTGTGATGCATATTTTAAAATTCTGGACATAAAACTTATAATTATTAAAAATGTTGATTTTATTGAAGCATGTTTTAAAACTTTGTATAACTAGGTGTTACTGAGAAAGTTTGGATCATCGGCATTTTTAGTACAAATTTGCCTGACAAAAACAAAACTGGTTTTAGTATTTTATTTACTTATATCGTTGAGAGAAATTAAAATAATGTAACTAAGAGGAAAAAAATAAAGCTTTTATTGAGTAACTTTCCTTAATAAATTGAATTTATGTTAAGTATTTATCACTTATTTAATTAAGAATTATATAGATGCAAAAAAGGAAAAAAATTGTAACTACAATAACGTTTGGCAATTTTTTTGTTTAATCATTAAACAATAAATTTTCAAAATTCTGGATCTCGATGAGAAAATTCTTCCTAAAAACAAATAATTTGTGATGAAGGATTTTTGTACAGGAAGAATTTTTACAATGATATATAACTGCAGAATGTTATTGAAATATAAATAAGGAATTATTAAAAAGGCATAATTTTCCATGTTTCAATGCAGTATTAATAAAAACTTGTTTTTATTAATACTGCATTGTATTAATGGATACCAGTGACTTTTTATGTTCCAAATCCTTAGTGTGTCTCAATTTTTATACAAATCCTGTGCTCACATATAGCATGGTAAGGTCAAATATGATATGCAAAGAGGGATCATCATTAGTTCTTTGAAAATTGTGTTAATGCATCAAAATAAATGAGACATTTATATATATATATATTAATTGCTTTGAAAAAGAGATTATTGTTGTCTCAGTATTGGCAAGTTTATTTATACTATTACAATAGATTTAACATAACCACAATTGCTGGTAATCTTTTGAAAAAAGTAGAAGACTGGGTGTTAGGGCATGAATTGTACCTGTTAGTCATTCGAATCCCAAGATACTTCTCGAAAGTCATTTACAGTATATTACTTATAAAAAATCACCGCAAGTTCAATAAGCAGCAGGTCATACCTTATATTACAATACATTGCGGAAAGAATTGCATGCTATCTATAGCTACACATCAAAGCCAGAAAACTCATTAGGTGCTTGCAACATAGCAACTGGACTGAACAGCTGCTATGTCGCAAGCACTATTTTATGGAATGACAAGTTATGCTGAGTTCTCTCCCGGTCAGGTAGGTGGAATTCAACATGGCATCAAACCAAATGCAATTATTTTAATGCAAGTATAGGGGTGGTGGTATACTTATTTGGAGCAACAATTCTTATTAAACTAAATATTGACAGCTACATGAACATTCTGAATTACCTAATTTTTCTTGCATTCTTGTTGTAGTATGAAATTGATAAACGATGGTTCCAAGACAATAATATGCTATATCACATTGTAGTCTCTGTTAAGCAGTGGTATCATGATACTTATGTACAGCATCTTTAGCCGTTTTTCTGATTGAATGGCTGTTAGAAGACGCCAAACTATGTGGTTTAGTGAACTTTGTAGGTTTTGCTAATTATTTATGCCTGCAATAAACTTAAAGGTAAATCAAAACAAGAGGTGTGGGTCAATGATATGAGAAAGATTGTGGGCCAATAATGTAATGTGAAAAATTACAAAATATAACTGGACACAGAAAGATTCAATAATTAAACAGAGTTAAAAATTTTTCCTTACCAAATTACTGCGATTTGTGTGCAACAAACCTGAAGGAGTGTTTAGAAAAGGAATGCAGTCAAGAACATTAAAAAGTATGGATTAAGTAAAGGGAATTATGTTGGTGCTTACTCACTAACTTTATGATATATATATATAGTAAGTGTAGAAAAATTATATCATTGTTTCCACTTAAAAGTTATTATCATGCACCAAAAAATTGCCTTCAATAGGTAAACCCATGTTATTGTAATAGTTTTGAAAAATAACATTTAAGATAAGTTGGATGATAGATCATAACACCCCTAGTGGTAAGCACAAACAAGAGAAAGCTCTCACATTTTCATTGGTTTGCTCAGAGTCCTGGCATAAATTCTAAAGAACATTTGTAGGATACATTAAAATAATGTTTATGGATCAGAGAATTACATTTGAAATTTCAGTTGAGCTAGTGACATTCTAGCAGCAGAAAGCGATACAAATGTTCATAGATGGACATCGAAACCGCGTTGAAAATATTCACAAAATGTTGGTAGTCTAAATACTATACACAGACATTTATATCCTTATTATTTTCTTTCCATTATCATCTCTCACACATGAAAAATAAGAATCAAGGCTGAGAGATTTCAGTTTTAAGTTCTTACAAAATAAAATTTTTATTGCTTTGTGCTGAATACTATTGATGAATCTATTCTGAATCAAAAGTAAAGTTATCTGTCCTTTTATTGGATAAGTCGTATTACTGGACAAACAAATTACATAAAGTTTAGTATAATGTTTACTTAAAATAATAATTTGGTTTTGTATATGAGAAGAATAAAAAACACGTTTAAACTGTCAAAACTTTAAATTACAGATTTTTGCAAAATTATATTATCCTTCATACATTTTCTAGAAATATAAATTATATTTATATTTCTGGGAAAAATGTATAATGAGTATAGTATTAATGGTGTCTTATTTCATTTTATTTAAATGTACATCATTTAAATAAAAACAAATTTTAAAATCAGAATTGGTAAAATTCCAAAATAGGATGAATGCAAGCCAAAATTATATGTAAGACGTTTCGATATCAATCATTTATTGTTAACTATAAGAGTTTTCATAAATACATATTCAAATGTTGCAAGGGAAGAACCTTGAAGCCACTAAACACAGAAAACTCCTAAATACTCCACTCCCACCAATGTGCATGCAAAAATAGCAATAGTGTAACACACATCTTTCATTATTCAACGATGGCTGTGATCAAAATATAAAATGATTAACCATGGTTATATCACTACACCATGGTTAATCATATTTAGTTACATCTTAATACTGATTGGTACTTTCTTAATATTACATGTTTTTCATTAAGGTTTGGCACTGAAAAACAGTTCATTCTATAAAGGGACATTACAAAACAGAAAAAAGCTTTTTCATTAAAATTTGCTTGAAACAGTATATTCAATGAAAAGGAATTTAAATGTATGTAAAATTTATTTAAAAATTATAAAAAATATTCTGAAAAATATATTTTTAAATACAAAGATGCAAAATGAATTATGTTCTTAATGATTTATATAATTTAAGTACAATATACCTAAGTAATCCAGGAAAACTATAATCTACATTTTGATTTTTAAATTATATATTATCACCAAAGAAGTTACAAAATACATAATAATTATGAATAATAACTAATAATAAATTGACAAATAATATCAATGTGTAAAACTATTTTCCATTTATATTAGATTAGTGGAGTTAGATTTAATTAAAATGTAGCTTCTGACATAAATTATTAAAGTATTTTAATGAGTACTTCTTCAAAAACCTTTTAAAACTCGCTTTATTCAAAATTTTATGTAAATTTAAAGATATGTTCTCTTATATATTATTCAATTAGATATTTCACATATAAAAAATTATTGCCATGACATTAAGAAGAATAAATGAGTGTTAAACATAACTAAAAGCAATGCAGTTATTTAGCAAAATATAAGCACAATTGATATTATTATAAACATATTTGCAATAATTTGTAGCTCCTGTTAAAAATTCAATCAATTATCTTAAAATGACTCTTACTAATCATATTGAAGTGTCAACATATTTCATAAATCTAGAATCTCAAAGCAAAAACTGTGGCATATTTGCCTTTTTCTGCATTTTGTATTAAATAATTTTTAATAAATTAATATACGCATGTTGCAAAAATTTAACATCTTTATAAATTTCTAACAATAACTATAATAAAAAATATTTGACTGTAAAATAATTCATTTAATTATGAAAAGTTTAATTTCGTAAAGATTACTATAGTTAAAAATTTTAAGTATCTAAAAAGTCTAGATATACTAAATTTTTCAGAAGGATTAGTAATGTATCCCATTTATACAGAAATTTCCAATAAAGTATTTTGGGCACAGAAACGAAAGCGGACATTATGATTCTCAGAGTACAACTCATTAAAAACTTAAAATACAATAAAATTTAAGTTTTTATATTATATAGTTGTGTTTAGTATTCATTGCCATATAAAAAAAATAAATTGACAATCATATTTTTCTGGAAAATAAAGGTATCTAATTAATAAAAAAACAATTCTGAAGGATTTCTTGACTGAAAATAAATAATGCAATGTATGTTAATTTATATTCAATAGTATATAATTTAAAATTATGACTTATTCATTATTATATTTTAAAATATTGATATTAATCATGTTTAAATTTTTTTTTTAAAATATTCTAAAAAACACTTTTTATCATTATTCAATTTATAAAAATGAAGTTAAAAATATGAGGCCTATAATTTTAAGTCAAACTGATTTAGTTTACAAAAATATTTTGTACTTTTCAACATACTGTTTAGTTTACAACAATCAACAACTGGTGCAGTAAGGAAGCATATTATATATAACGTAAAGTAAGTGAAAGAAATTTAATCAAAATAATAATATTTGATTATTATAATATTGATAAGATCTTGAATAAAGCTTATGAGTAATAATAGTAACTTATTTTTTACTATAAAGCAATTAAAACAAAAGAATATTTGTTAAAAAAAAATTAAGGTTAAATATCAGGTAACAAGAAAAGTTCTATCATTTTTAGATAAAGCAAACTGCAAATGCTGCTATATGTAGGCATTAATTAGCATAAACCTACCTTAGGTTTTTTCAGACAGAACTCAGGGTCACGGGTAAGTTTTATAGATTTAAGTTCTGTTTGTGAGTCCAAAAAGGGGTTTAGTTATAGCCACAAACAAGGATATTATTAAAGCATGTTTATTATATGAGTACATATTGGGCACAAATTCTACTAAGGCATGACATTCAGAGATGATGCAGTAACTAAATGTACCACACAAAGTTGGCATTGCAAATTCTGCTCTGGTGATGAATCACTCAAAGATGCATCAAGATTGACTGTGCCAATATTTTAAATCTCATTCTCAGGACTATGAAAACTCCACCTCAATCCCAGAACCTTCTGCTGTATGTAATGTAACACATAATACACCACAAGATCTTTCCACATGGCTTTTGTCCAAGTGCATTAAAACATTTGCAAGCCCTTTCATCAGGAACAGCCAGCATTGGCAAACATGAAAAATGTTTGGTTCTTACAGGACCATAAACCATAAATGTAACTTTGAATATCATGATTGCCAATTTAGAATGGGAACTATTTTCCTCATACTGAATCTCTGGATACTTTTTCAAGTGATTATCACTTGTACCATGCAGTGGACAAACATGAAAATGGGACGATTTCATGGTACTGATGAGATCAAAACCAAAGTACCCCCCCCCCACTTTTTTGCTTCTGAAGTCCTGGCATTTTATCAAAACAGTATATATGAACTTGCATCACTCAGGGAAAAGGTTATTACATGTAATAGTGCTTACTTCAATGAATAAAGTCTTCTCATACCAATGCTGCATCTGTAATTTTTATCATATAGCAACGAAACTTTTCTGGTTACTTAATAAAGTATTATATTAAAACCCTTAAAAATACCATACAAATATTACAAAAAGTTAAATTAATTATATTTTTAATTACTTTAACTTTTTTGTAATATTTAAAATCAAATTAGCATCAACTAAAAAAAAAATAAAAAAATAACAGTACACAATATAAAAACATTTTTGAATGTGTGACACAAGACAATTTTTCAATTAAAGAATTAATTTATTTCAAATTAATAAAACATATAGCTGAAATTAAAACTAATATTTTCATCAATATAATAAAATGATAACACAATAATAGTACACATGTACCACAAATTGATATAATAAAAATATATACATAATTACTTAAAAAAATCACTAATTATAAATGCACATTAAGTATAATTTTATGTACAAAAAAGCTATTATTTATCACTTTATATTTGTATTATGTAAAATTAATATTTGAAGATCAAATATTAATCACATATTTCTGTCAACTTAATTATATTTTGAATACTTCTTGTCATATGAGTAAAACATTGCTCTACTTACAATAGAGAAAATATTATAATATATTTACATTTTATTATGTTGAAGATACACTTTAGAACAATGATTTTTAATAATAAAAAATATTAAATAAAATAACAGAAACTTTGTAAAAATAATGTTATGAAGTATGGTAATGTTAGAAAATTAAAAACTATAAATAAAAATGTAACTATGTTCAAAATTTTAAATAAATTATAATGAGTTGGTATGTGAGTAAATTGAATTTTAAGCTTATATATTTCAATTCAAAATTAATATTTATGCAAACGTTAAACATAATAATGACATCTTATATGAATCACCAATAAACATTTGATCTAACATATGAAAAATTAATGAATAATAAACATAAACATTTTTTTTGTTTGTTATGCAACAATCTTTCAACAATAGCACATCAAGCTATTTAGATAATATCTAAATGTATGTTCATTTAGAGGTTCAATTCTTATTTTTTCATCAAGAATTTTTTTTTACTTAAGATATGAATTTTTATAAAATTTTTCTTTATTTTTAAGAAAAACTTTTTAAGATTAATGAATTTAAGAAAAATGAAAAGAAATTTTTTTTTTTTTTTAGATTTTTACAATAAAGATAAGCAAAAGTGTGTGTCAGTTATGCTATATATTCATTGAAGGTAAAGTTTTTGCTCTATGACTCACTATGTATTATAATGATATTAAATATAAAATTGGAGGAAAACTAAATATGCAATAAGAGCAAAGTAACAAAATAGTGAATGAAGTTTTCAAAGCAATTAAAAATAGATGTTCTATAATGTGATTATTTTTCTTTTTCCTCTACACTGTAATTTTGCAACAATGGATGAGTGAAATCGATGATTAAAAGTTCCGCAAATATTCTGGCTAGGAATATGGTTGGGAAATCTGCATTAATAGGTCCTCAAAAGAAAAGCATACATGTAAAAATAAAAAAGTAAAAAGTCAATCATTAAATTCAGAATTCCAGCTCTTCATAACAATGTAAATATTAGGATTTCAAAAATGTCATTGGTTGTTTAAAATACTGTTCTTGATACAGAAATAGTGAAACAGACTGTTCAATTGAATAACGAAAAATGTTCTGTAACAGATGAATGCATAACCCCCATTAATTGATAAATGAAACAAAAAAAAATTATTACTGATGATCTCTTCAGTAAAGCATAGAAATTCAGATCTTTTGAATAATTCTAAACTGATAATATAAGAAAAGCAACATTTAAAAGTACTAAACAATAAGCAATGGAAATTTTATTATTAGACTATTGGTAAGTGTTTCAACACTAAATTATTGAAAAGGAGACATTCTTGAGAATAAAATAGAATTATTATATAGAAATATAACTTTCTACATTTATATTAGCAATATTATTTGGAAGTTAATAACTAAATTTTGCTGGTGGGATAATGAAAGTACTTGAAAAAATCTATTATTGAAAATAAATCTATTACATAAGTTACATTAAAAAAAATTAGGCAATCAAAGGCTTAAACAATGTGTAGTGCATATATTTAGTCAATCACTGTACAAAATTTTAAAGCATTATGTTATGGTAAACATTTAAACAGACTGAAGTAAATTCCAAAGCATTACTCTCATGTTAAAAGTACTGGAAGCATGAAAGTCAGAACATTGGTTGAGGCCAAGATCATAGACATAATTAGGCCAAACCTTAAAAGAGAAACTCGTGAAATGAAACAAAAGATTTTTATTCAATGGCAGAACTATTATTTATGTATTTTACTGAATGAGACAGCATTTTTTTCATAAATATAAGAGTTTCACTCTTCAATATTCTTTGCTTTCTATCAAATATTTTTTGAACATATTTTGAAATTTCCGAAATAAAAGTCTTTTATTAACAATAAATTTATATATTCTAATGCAATGATATTCGAAATATTTACTTAATTTTTTCCCATCTTTTTTTGTTTTATTATGCATTATTTCCAAATACTGAAGCATGTATTGATAAAGGATAACTCCCAGTAAATAATTTTATACTTTATCCAATTATAGTTGTTAAATATTTTTAAGCAACACTAATAAAACTCTAAAAGCTAAATTATTTTAAAAATTTAAATTTTAAGTAGATCTTATATATATATATATATATATATATATATATATATATAT
>JAPDSC010094202.1:37798-50633 GCA_026290005.1 Latrodectus geometricus | reverse complement strand
TTGCACAAAAGCTATTATAATCATTTATTCAAATACCAGAATGAACACATACATATCTTAAATAGACATTGGTACCAGCAGGTTGTTAACAAAACATTAACTAAATGTTATAAAGCTTATTGAAACTTAACACACACTAAATGTTTAAAAAAGTTTTAGTCCATTCATATTAGAAAATAATCATTCATTTTAGAAAATATCAAAAATATAACTTTACACTTTACGCACACACAAAGTATTTTATCACAGTTTTTTTTAATTTTTAATAAAATGTAACCCTCATTTAAACATTGTTTTTGAAGTTTCATTATTAAGTTTAATCTTTATTTTGTTTACTTTTTACATCAAAAATAAATATGAATGTTTAAAAATTTTAGTTAAAAACAATAAATAAAATTTCCAAATAAAGATTTTTAAAACCAAATATAATGATTTTGTTTTTCTTGTTTCAAATGAGAAATTAATGGCAGCTTAACTCAGTCTTTATATATGATGCATTACAAAATTTTAACCATAGGATACTTGCAATTCTTCAAGGCCAAATTTTCCATGTTTCCTTGCCCTGAATCTTGCAATGTCTTTTCGAGTAACAATACCCACAACCTTAATAAAAAAAACTCAAAATGAATTACTTGATATACAAAGTAAATATTTAAGATTTATTTAAATCATTTTTAATTACATTTTGACACTAACAATAAAATAAGATTCCTAATCTAGCTCAAAAATAAGATCAATAAAATAAATCTTATATTTTGAATGAAAATTATCTTTACTGGAAATTTGTTTCATAAAATCCTTATTTTAAGTGTCTGTAGGATTTCTGTTAAGTGGTTAAACTGAGAACAATTGCACAGCTTGAAATAAAATTCTTTAAGTTTGTACCAGGCTAACTTATAACAGAAACCATTTCATATCAAATTTTAATTACAACACTTATAATTAATAAACAATGCTTTGAGCTAAATATGAATTTATATATGTTGTGATTCATACAATTCAAAAACTCTGCTCAAGCTAAGAAGAAAACTTTTTTCTTAACACTGTTCACTAACCTAACATTGGAGTGTAGATTAAATACATAAGACACATCGGTTGACACAAATACAAATGACACACAAAGCCACAGCTTAAAGTTAACTCTGAATCACTACAAAAAACCATATTCAAAAATTCTGAAAAAAGTAACTCACAAATTCTGAACCAAAAATCAGCATACACAGCATTAGATTCCTCATTCTTTTTACATTTTAACAGTGTGTGTAATTTTTTTTTTTTAATTTTTTAAAAATACCAATATTTACTACATTTTATGGTTTTCAAAAAAATTATTGTTTTCACGAATTGGCTGTGAACAAACATATTTTCAGTTTTCTAAAATACCACCAATAGAAATGCATTGGTATGCAGGTGAAAGGAGTCCCAAGTTCAATATTTAATAACTTCACAACTAAATTGAATTTTCAAGCACATTTCAATTTCATTAAAAATTTTTAGCTGTTCAGTGTGAGTAGATCAGCAAAAAACATTAAATGGTACAAACAGTTGGTCTATACTTTGTATCAACAAACATTTATTTGTTTGAACAAAGCTAAATAAATGGCAAATATCATAAAAAGTTCATATGTTATTTTATCTCATATACTTTTGCAATAGAAGCTAGGGTCAGTTGTACACTTATATTTTTTTTAAAGAAACATATAAATATTAAATCTTGAAAATAATTGTAATGAGTAATAATACCTACATTTCTCAAAGGAAATATAAAATCCATGAAAAATTACAACCTTATGCAATATAAAAAATTAATAATTTTATAGTTCTCAATTTACTTTGATATTTTTGCTAAGTAGCAACTTGGTGTTATATTTATTAGAAATACCTCTCATTGCATTTAATATTGAAACTTTTAACAAAGTATAATCGATTTATTTTTATTTAAATAATGTTCATTCAATTTGAAATTCACACAAATTTCATGGAAGATTCTTCATAAAAGTGACTGCTTCAATTCTGATGGTTTATAGTATGAGTATAAATGTTGTTAGTAGTTAATAAAAAACTAAGCAATAAATTAGCAGACACAAACAAATAGCAAAAACAAGAGTCAATAAAAATTAGCAGAGACAAATCAAATATTATTAATTAATTATTTTTTTTTTTTTAAAGCTAGCAGAATTTAGATAAATTTTGTGGTTTGTATAAAATTATTTAGATTATACATGAAAATAATATAAAAAAGGAGAATGTGTAGTCATTTAGTAATTGAAATAAATAAAAAACAGTAAATCATTCTAATCCACATTTTTATACCAGTACAATAATTATAATGAAAAGATAGATTATTTAATTAATATGAATATATTTTATTTGCTATACACTTTTGTTAGTAAATGTAAGTGTGAAGATATAATTGTATAACTATAAACTCATTTGACAATGTATCGCTCCATGGATATTTTTTACATTTGGTTGTTTACCTTGTACTCAACCTGTAAACATGTTTTATAAAGGTTATCCAATCAATTGAGCATAAGACAAAGTTAAGAGAATAATATTGATGAGGACAAAAGATAATTTATTTCTGTAAATAAATGATGAAGATATTTTACAAAATAACTTGAATGAGAATTATTTTAATATGTATTAGACATTTTTCTTTACATATTTAACCCCTTGCACATTGAAATGAGACACTATTTTTTCTCTGAATAATACAGTTATTTTATTTATTTATGCTTTAGTTCAGTAAGAAATGCTAGAGTGAAATACACAAATTATAATTTTACTCTGAACATAATCAAATAATTGCAATGAAACTAATACATATTTAGATGCTAAGTTAATTCATTACTCAAAACTATTATTATATCATTGGTAATAATAATTTATCAAATTCACTATTTATACTTTCCAGTCATTTTAAATGCAAGTTATTAGAGAGTACAAATTTTCAAAGTGTCAGTGAGTGATCATTTTGTCTTTCTCCCAAAGAAAAAAATCACTTGTTAGGACTGTATAATCACTCATAATTTACTAAATAAAGTAAAATGTACCATTGAACATAAAAAAAAAACTATGAGAAACAATTTCATCACAAATCCTTAAATAAATCGATCTTATAGGTAAAATTTACTCATTTAGTATTGTGTATGTCTTGAAATACAAACGGAAATTTTTTAATTATTTAAAGACAGATGACATAAACAATACATCAAGGGAAAAAAAAAATCAAATATATAAAGCAAATCATGTATATTTCTAAATTTGGAGCACCTATGGAATTTCAAATTCAAAAATTTGCATTACATAAAAAACTGCATTTATGAAATTTTTCATCTTAAGTAAATCTTTTAAAAACTTTTTACTTAACAAATTTGCATTTAATCATTGAATTAATATGCATCAAGAAGTAGAAAAAACTTAAAATCTAAATTATGAAATTCAAAATTTTGAATTTCATAACTTTTTAAATCAATAGAATAAAAAATAAGTAAGGAAAAGAAAACTTACAGAATTTTTGTCATCTATTACAGGAAGATGCCTTAAGCCGAGTGCTCTAAATAATTTAAATATTCTTGGTAGGGATGCTCGCTGAAAAGTGTAAATGTTTAGTATGAAACAAATGTTATTTTAAAAATGTCAGGAATAAATGAAAAATATTTTACAAACTAAACTTACATGAGAAATAGTGTAAGCAGAGGAATTCATAAATGGCCTCAAGTCAATAGTAAAATTTCGTTCACAAGGAGAGATGTGAATTTGCTGCAATAAATTTACAAGATTTTTTAATATAAAAATGAATAAATTTATATTATTTTACATATATAAAAACATATTGGTTGATAAAAAAAAAACTAAACACAGCAATAAGCACATTTTGTGTAAAAAATATCATGAACAAAATAACAGCATATTTATTAGTGTGAAAAAGGGAAGTGTTTGGTTTGTTTGATGCTCAATGATCAATTTTTGCACAGAGCATTAATTGGACCAAGATTTACAGTTTGAAATGGATTTTGAACAACTACAAACATAAAAGTTGAACTAACTAGAAGTTGAACTAATAAATAGTTGAGCTGAAGGTCACTAACTGAACAAGTTAAGGCTCTGACTAGTCAAAAGAAGCACCACAATCTAAAATTAAGATCCCATGATAGTAAAATAAAGTTTAAAGTGAGATATCAGAATTTAAAAAAATGTTAACATTGAATTTAATGAAAGTCAGTTAATAATTACAATCATTAAATAAAAACTAAAAAAAAAGACTAATTAAATAAAAAAAACTTAGAATTTAAATATATATTATTGAATTTGAACATTATATGAAATAAAGAAGTATTAGATTTAAAAAGTTAAAAAAGTATTAGATAATCCATATTCTTCTTCTTTTTTTTCCCAAAATTTGCTTGGCAATTTTATTTTCTGTTATAAATTAATTGCAAAATTACTTTTATTTGTAAATTTATAAGAAATTATTATGATTAAAATCTGAAACTGATCCTTAACAGGATCATGTTATCCGGATTTCTTGTTTAGCTGAAAGCAATATATACATTTAATAAAATCCAAATTTTAAAAATTTATATGAACAATAAATATTGCTTCTTATCAATATTAAACAAGCCAGGGAAAACCTTTTTTTATACAATTATTATGAAATCATAAATATTTCTTTCTAAATTTGGCACCTATGGAATTTCAAATTCAAAAATTAGCATTACATAAAAAAACTGCATTTATAAAATTTTTCATTTTAAGTAAATCTTTTTAAAATAACAAAAACCTTCTGCCTTGATTATATTAGTGACAAACAACTGATTTTGTAAACTTATTAAACTATTTTTAGCCTTCTTGTAATCAAATTTAGAACTAAGATTGTAATAAAAAAAAATATTGATTTTAGGAAATATCCCATTATGTTTTCAAAGACTTGATATAGTTAATGATATAATGGGAGGCGATACTGACATTTTAAAAATAAAATTAATTTTCTATAAATAATTTTATAATTATATTATCACAAATATGAACTTTTTTATAAATAGAAATAAAATATTATTTGTCATTTAAGAAAAATAAATTAAATTGAACTAAATTATGGTTAATTAAAATAATTAACAGTTTTAATAGACTGGTTTTCTAATTCTAAAGAAAAGTAAAATTTTCTTACTTGTATTGTAGGATGACGGGGATATGAATCTCTAAAATGCTTTAATGTCAACATTTCTTTATGTCTAGTTTCTTCAAAAACCTGTTAAAAATGAAATTTTCATTTTAATGTGTTTTAAATTTATTACCATAATATTTTTATCGGTATTCATAATCATAAATCTATCAAAAACTTTTTAATTATAAATTTGAAAAAATACTTAACTAATTAATTTTACAAAAACTTAATTCTAATAATAATTAAAAATAGTAACTGTAATACTTAATACCTTATGCTGCAACAATACTATTAACTGCCATCTTAATATTACTCCTCGGAAAGTACCAAATGTGTGAACATTGTCAAAGGAACCCTGAAAATTTTGAACCATTAAAAATCAATAATTTTATTTCTCCTAAATTCTGAATTTATGGATTATTATTTTTTTTTTTAAATAGAACACATTTTATCAAATTAGAAATACAAATAAATAAACTTTATTATTTACTTAGGTAATTTCTGAGTTTTGATACGCATATAATTTATTAAAAATATGTATAAAATTTTAAAAAGTTTAAGAATGAATTAATTTATAAGATATTTTCAGTTATTTTTACTGCTGTGAGTAAACATTTTCAATTTCATTCTGCAAAATAATCTATTTCTACAAATATTTTTAAATTTTATTAAGTTTGTGATATAAGGCTTATAACTTTCATATTTTGCAAAAGATGCAGTAGAAAGATTTAAGTCTCAGCAGAAAAGTTAAAAATAAATTGTTTTCAGTATAATATTAATTTTAATGAACAAATAGTTGGCAGTTCTGATGAACTAAATCCATATATTTTAAACATTTTAGTGTAATAAACATTACAATATTTATTTTACATTTGTTAAAATTAGTTAGAGTAATTTAAATAAGTAATCACATACAGACTCATAACAGCACTATAAATACAAGTAATAATGACTTGCAAATTTCATAATGAAAGACAAAGGTAAGAACAAAAATTAAATCAACTTTCAAAATATGGGGCAATAAATTCAGTTCAAGAAATAATTATATCTTATAGTTATAGTATTTTTAAGATTCCAACAAAATCAGATTCTCAAACACAGTAAAATAATTTTTTTCTAAGCAGGCTACAAATAATTTATTTACTGAAAATATCTAATGGAACAAAAATTAAATAAAACCATAAATAATTTAGTCTATATATTAAATAATATTTGTAAAAGATATGCAGAACATAAATATATTTTAATGCTAATTTGGTGGTATAATTATTCTTATTTATTATTCTATAAATAATATTTATTTATAAATGTGTAGTTTAATTTATACTTCTGTAATATCAACAACTGGAAAACCATTATGGGATTCTGTTTTCAATATATGTTCAATGAAACCAACTTTCTCTACAGCTTTCAAACATATTACTGGATAGCTCATTATTTCACTAAAAATAAATTAAAAAGTAATTTCAGTCCATACATTTGAGTATTTACGATACAAAAATAATTTTCTCACATAATTTTCATAGCAAGTAAAAAATTTACCTAGCAAATATGGAATATGAATAAGGAGGTGGCTCCCATCCCAAAAACGGAACACTAGCTAGTTGAATATGTATGTCGTACAGCCCCTAATAATGATAAATGACAAGTAAATATTATAGAAAATGTTAAGATTTATTAATAAATTAAATACAGTAAATAAAAAAACATTAGCATATTATTATTATATTCAAAGTATAATTTTTATAAATTTAATTTTACAACTTTGAGAGCATTTAGCAACTTTTCCAATTTCTTTTGTAAATCTAATATTACTAGGTACGAAAATTAACTTTTTGTTAAAAACTAATCCAAGAAACGATGTCTGTTTAACTTCAGAAATGGTAGTATTATATATACCATATCCTGAGGAACCTTTCTCAGATTCGATAGAGTAGATACTATGCAGACATTAAAAACAAGAGTTTAAAAATTCTGAAGATGGATAATTTCCTCTGAAATTAAAATTAAATAAAGTGAAAAATATTCCATAACACCATGTCTTATTAGAGGTTTTTACTATATAAAAAAAGATAGTCACCAAATGATGTCTCTGCACAAAGGCATTCCTAATTCGTGTTTCTTGGTATGCAATGTTGTTAAGAATGGATCTTTATTTCCAGAATTACTGCTTATCTTCAAGTACATAAATAAGATGGGCATTAAAACCATACACTCAAAAGTTTTAACCAGACAATTTGTGAGAGCGATTGGATTCTGATTAATGGTTTAAAATGAAATCTTTCTAAATAATTACAGAATCATATACCAATAAGTAATTTCTAAATAAGACATTTCCAATTTCGTGCACTATTTTTTTCATTCCCTTTTAACATAAAAATAGTAAATTAGGAAAACCAGGAAATTTGCAATACATTTTGTGTAAATTTATAAGACGAGATATATAGTATAAAAAGTTTACAAACAATATTATTACAACCTACAAAAAGAAATTCCAATTTTTTAACATAATGGTTTTGTATTTATGCCTCAATTTCTTTTAAAAATATTGATTACAAAAATAAATAAAAAAACTTAAAAATAATAAAAAAATAAATAAAAAAGTTTTTTTTTTTAATATTTATAAGTACAGAGCTGAAGGGATTGAAAGAATAAAAGAAAAAACTTTTTTAAACATTGAATAAAGTTCCTATCGAGCAGTTCAAGTATTAAAGAAAGGAAAACAATATATAGAAATCTCACTTTAAAAACAAACACAAATCAATGAACAAATAATTTATTCAAGCTTTCTATCATTTTTCTGAGGTTAATATTCTGTGATATTGAATCATAATAAAAAATATCAATATTATAGTTCTTGTAAAAAATTCACTTAGAATAGAAATTTTCAGGAAGAATTTAAAAGCGTACAATACTAAAAAATTTTCAAATACAATCTTGTAAGTGTTGAATAGAAATTTTATAAAATATGCTTTTATCTAGTAATAGATTAAGTATATTATCCAGCATATATTCATAGTATATGAATGAAAGAAATTAAGCAAATCCATTAAAAAGTGTTGTAGTATAATAAAATTATTTGCCACATAGTATTTCATATAAAACAAAATATAACTGAGAAAAGGTATTTCATCAGTTAAAAAAAAAATATTACCCTTTTAATAAGATCAACAACTCACAAAAATTAACCAATAAGAGAAGAGCAATAAAAGGTTTCTATGGTGAATGGCCTGTTCCACCTATGGCATGATAGTTTAAGTAATAAACATGAGAGTAGGAGGAAAAATTAACTTTTCAATTGAAGGAATTTGTAGCAAATTTTTTAATATGCTTATAGAAAACGCTAAAAAAAGAAATTTCATAAACACTTAAAGTTGACAGTTTTAGTCATTGATGAATCACACATTAAAATAAAAATTCTGAAAAATAATTATTTCAAGTTAATTATTACTCAACAAAAATCTACATAAAATATAGTATATATGTACACATCAATTATATATGGATTTTACATAAAAATTTTTTTATTTTAATTCTTTTGTAATGACTAGATGATATACTATCAATGCAAAGAATTGTTTACCTGGAAATAAGAGAACATTTATTTTCCAGTTTTTCTTGAAAAACCACATTTATGGTTCAGTTTTTCCCGATTAATGGATCAAAAGTTGTAATTTGATATTGACTTTGCAATATATATTGTTTTAATGATATTTATTAAATTAAAATAATTTAGTTGATCAAAATTAAATATACTTCAACATATAAGCAACTATGATACTTTTACTGAAATTTTGATTTAGAAATCACGTAATAAAAAATTCATCTTATCATATTTTGCAGATAAGTAAGGTTGAATAGAAACTAAATATATTTGGCCTGTTGCTTGATACTAGCTAAGAAAAGATGTGAAATTAAAATTTAATCTTGAATACAAGCTAAAAAAAAAAAAAAAATAATAATAATAAACTTATTAAAAAATTATCTATTTGATTTACAATAGGTTGCCCTATGATAGATTGAATAAATATATAACCTTATTCACGTCAAACATAATTGTTATTAACTAGATGAAATTCAATTCATGATTGACATATATTGTTTCCATTTTGAAAGTAAGTTCGCTAAATTCATTAGTAGGATTAAATTAGAAAATTGGTTACATAAACTAAGATATTTTTCATCTACAAGAAATTTAAGATTATCTTTACTATTTATGACAATTTATTTTTATAAATCGATATATTTAATACACTTTTTGAAGTAAATTGAAAATAAACATGTTCAGACTAATTAGAATTTAAAAGTCTAATATGATAAATATATATTCTGGAGGAGTCACTTTATCAGTTTAAAGATTTAATAATATCTGCAGAGTTAGTAAAAGTTTATTTTATAATCTACAATGTGGTTAATGTTTTTATTAATTTGGCAAAACATTTAAGTGATCAAATTAGAAACAAACTCTAATATTACAGAATTAAACTATATTATAAATTTCAACTATTCATAATCTACAAATATCTATGATATAGAAAAGGAAAAACATTTTTTAAGTGGTGAATTAATTTTAAATTCTCTCTCATGTTATTACTGTTTGTTAAACAGTATAATAGTATAAAGTAACACATATATGATAAGATATCCAGTCTTAGAAGCAACAAATGACATAACTAAAATTGTTAATACTTTTAGAAGCATTCTAATAAAATGAGAGAAAAAATGAAAATTGAATTAAAATTATTTATATTTTTCTGTAGATTGTAGTAAAAAATGTATTTAGGTTCATTGGCTAGTTTTTATTGTATTCTAGCCACTTTTAAAAGCATAAAGACTCATTAGACAGACCTTTATACAGAATACAGATCTACTCCAGTTCTGATCCACGACACGGTATATTGCAGTCTACATATACATATTATATATATATATATGTTACCGTGAAAGACCGAAATCAGAGAATGTCGACATTCACCGGTGAATGTCAACACATACCAAAAACGTTGGTGAAAGACCGTACAATTGATTACATTTCTTGCACTTTCGGACCATCGCCGGTATATGTCGACAATCACAGACAAGCTTTGGTGGAATTTGAAAAGATGATTAAAGAGCTCGAAAAGGAGATAACAGAAGGCAACGTCAACAAAGAGGTGCGGCCTAGAGCACGTTGTGTTTTGCTGGAATATATTTTTAAGTTTTTCACGCCTGAAATATGAGATAAGAAAATGCAAATCTGCATTTCTCCTCTCAGGATACGGAGAGATGAAACGCATATTTAAGATTCACCATTAGTGCATTGTGGATGTCGACATTTGCCGGTGTAAGTGAGAAATGAGGATATCTAGCAAATATTTCGGACATACACCAAGCGACTACGTGAATGTTGACATTCACCAGCGAATGTCGACATTCTCCAGATTTCGGACTTTCACGGTAACATATATATATATAGTTGTAAAAATCATACTCTTCAGAGAAAATCCCAGGTTCAATCGTAATCACAGTTAAACAATGAGTTTTGCATTTTCACTTTCTGAAGGAAAATTTTCTGTATTTCCTCCCTTATAACATGTAAACAAATACAGCCCACTATCTAAGAAACACTTTTCCAAAAGGTTACAGTTCCAGTGTTACAGTTAAGGTTACAGTTTTCAGTGGATATTAACATGCCAACCTTAAGCTGTAAGGCTGTCCACTACACAGTAACCAGAAGTGGAAATCGAACAAATAAATTGTTACATCGAAGCCTAAATATTAACCATTCAGTTACCAACTAGGAAAGATGATCAGAGATGGAAAACTCTAAAAGAAACTCACTTTTATTTAAATAAAAATATTTTTGGAATAGAAAACAAAAGTTCATAAATAAAAACAGAATCATGAACACAAAATAATAATAAAAATAATAATTGGTATTTATTTTACATTTGTGATATGTTTTTATAACAATACTCCACAACATTTGTGATACTCATTCTTAAAAATGATTTTCACTCAAAAATATTCAGCATCAACCATTGTAAAACATGTATTAAATTTTGCTTCTTTTAAATGAAATGCAACAACACTATTTGAGAAATACTTCAATGGAATTTGAGAAATATTAATTTATAGTTCTAATTTTACTAGAGACATTATACCTCATTAAAGATGTCTCCTACCCACTTGGCAATCATTACAGATAACATAATAGGCAGACCGAATGTTATATTCCCAATGGCTTCCATTAAAATAACAGTTAAACTTATGGTCATTCTTATCACTCCTCCCAGCATTGCAGCAGCCCCAACAATAGCAAACTTTGAATAACATAAGGAACTCTGCAATGAGAAAAAAATAACCAAATAAATTACATTTGTGCTTCTTAAATAATAAAATATTAACATCGCGATATGCTGCTGTCCAATTAATTTTCAATTTAAACAACACATTACATTTTTCTAATATCAATAAATCAAAACATTTCTTTGTTCTTCAAATATCTGTTTATAGATTTACAATAAATTTAATTAAAATTGCTAATTTTTACAATGAAGTTTAAAGCAGGCATTCTTCAGAATAAAAATTTTTTAATTAATAATTAACCTAATTTAAATTAATAATTACTCCCAATATAAAAATATTCAAAATTTCAGGAATCATATTGAAATATAAAAGTTTATCTTAAATATGAATCAAACATATTAGAAATCTTATTTACATAATTTTTCCAGATATTTTGCTCATTAAGGGTATTTAGTGATCACCTAGGTCATTGCTACATTGGTGACCTGGACATACTTTGAACAAGTAACTTTCTGATCCTAGAGTCAGGTGCCTAACAGTAGTGCATCTGACTTTTATTTCAATATTTAACTTATTTATGTGTAAATTTAATTGGGTGCATAATTCAGATATACATGAGTCAAGATCACAATTACATGAGTGAACATAACTTTATGATTGTTCAAGCTTAAAATAATTTTAATGATGAATCAAATATAAACTTTTAATATATTCCATAATGGGAAAAATATAAACATCATAAATTCCATAAATTTCAGATGTTAAATGATTTTCAATAACTTTTTATTTCAAAGTTTTTTATAATTTTGTCTTCAAAAATTATGAAAAATTGCATAATAAAAGGATGAATTTTTTTTTTTTTTTTTTGAAAAATAAATAAGTTATAATAATAATAATAATAATATTATAAAAATAAATAAGTGATTTTCAATAACTTTTTATTTCAAAATTTTTTATAATTTTGTCTTCAAAAATTATGAAAAATTGCATAATAAAAAGAAGAATTTTTTTTTTTTTTTTTTTTTTTTTTTTTTTTTTTTGAAAATAAATAAGTTATGCAAATGCAGGAAAAAGTTATACTTGTGCTGACTTAAAAATATAAATTATTTGTGTTTCATTGGCCACAACCAATTAATAGAATTCAAAATTTTAAATTATTCTTTTGGACCTCTTTGAATAAAAAATACATATTTTTTTTCCAAATACATAATTCAGAAATATAGTCAACAGTTTAAACAGAAGTATTCAAAATTATAATCTTGTGTTGTCCTACAAAAAGAATAGCAAGTAATTAAGATAAGCAAAATTAATATAGAGCTACAAGAATCAGTGTTTAACCGACTCAGCGTCTCAGAAAATTTCAAGAATCTGCGAAAA
>JAPDSC010094202.1:0-27798 GCA_026290005.1 Latrodectus geometricus | reverse complement strand
CTCATCAGTAAAGACAATTTCGTTTCCTTCTGCTGTCCACATCCTTCTTTCATCACACCATTGGTGGCGGAGATGTCTGTGGTTCAGCCTCAAGGGTAGACGAAGCAATGGACGTCTTGCAAACCGACCACAATGCTGTAATTGGTGTTGAATAAAGGTTAATTAGAGCAGGACCTTTAATTTAAATTGGATTCTGCTCCTCTACAAACATCAATGCCAAAGGTGGGGATCAAAGACTACTGAATCAAAGACCAGAGTGATCTCATTCGGTTGAAAAGTAGATAAATTAAGAAACACCTTATTCCATATTGACTTTTTTTAATTGAATCTTGAATACTATACAATTCTCAATATATAATTTTGAATAGTAAGTGAATATTACATAGCTTTTGGATAAATATGATGCATAGTAAAAAGAAATTTTAATGTAATATATTCATAACAACTTATGCAATTAGCTTAGAGCAGTTCAGTGTTGATTCTCTTCTTTTGAGATTATTTAAGGGTTCTGAATATCATGACTCTTTTTATAATTATTTCAAATAACAGTTCCATTACCTTTTGAGCAATTTTTTTAAATTTCTTCAGCGAAAATAATTTTAGGGAACAATATGTAAAATTTAATAATAAGGTAAGTATAAATTATGACAGAGATATACAACTTTTTGTCTTTAAAAATTTAATCATAATTATCTTATAAATATGATAACCTTGACATTTCATTAGCAGAAATCAAATATTGGGTAATTACATAAGAATTGTATTTCTAATAAAGCATTCTGAATAAATCATTAAAAATGATTGCATAAACTTATTTTAAAAGAAAAAAATTATAATATGCAATTGACATAAAAATGAATGTTGATTTATAAATTAAAACCATTATTAATCATCAAATATCTTTTTTCTATTAATATTTGTAAATATTTTTATTTAAAATAATTTATGTTGAGAATATCATCAAAAGGAACTTTAAAATAGTATCGAATTAGCTTATAAGAGAATTATTCCTCTTAATCCTTGTATTCATTTACTATTTATATCTATAATTATGTGGCATTCCAGTGATAAAATTCTTATCAATGATTATATAACTTTTTATAATTTTACTTATGCTATGATTACTTATAAAAATCAAGTTTTGTAAAATTAATTCACTTTAATCAAAATACATTGTATTAATTAAAGTTTAATCAATTACTTAACCAAATTATAAATTTTCTGCGTGTCAAAAGTAGATTTCATACTGTACCCCTTTGAAATTATTTGTAACATAACTTCTAACCAAATCAACATTCAATGCAGAAATTGGTATTTGTATGAATTTGAACTCATTAAGTAATTAGATATGGTATATTAAATTCAATTAATATAATCAAACCAAGTTAAAAAATCCCAACATTATTATGAGAAAAATCATAAAACATTTAAAACATAGAATATCAAACACTTATAATGAAAATACAGATAATAAAAGAATTTGCATGTATGAGAATTAGGATACAGAAGTTACATTTTTTATTACATTAAAAACAATACATTTATGAGAAATCCAGTTTATTTCTAAGCATTACATTTAAAGCTCATTTTTGTTGTTATTTCTATGAAACAAATAGAGCAAGCTTTTTCTTCTTAAAAGTAATTGTTTGCATACAAATTTTTTAATTAATTTTATTTTTCTATTTTAATAAAAAGGCCACTTCTTTTTTCACAAAATATTCACTTTTTTATATTAATAATTTTATGAACTTTGTCATAAGATATATAATTCAGAAGTTTGATCAATTCAATAAGTTACATTGAAGACCTAATGTTAAGGTTATACTTCAATTTTGCATAGTTTAACTCAAAAGATAGCCAAGACATTTTGCTAGGATGACATGAAAGTTAGCTTCCATTTCAAAGATTATCATTTGTATAAAATTGTTAATACAATCACAACTAACTTCTTTAAAAGGAATTCTTCAAATATCAGCAGTTGAAGTGAGTGGATAGTATGAGTATATTTAAAACCTTTCTACAATTAAATTATTATAATAGAGTTTGATAGTATTAACCACTTTTGATAAATAAAAAGTTACTTTTAGTTTCAGTAATATAATGACATATAAACATAAAATTTGTATTTTGTTACAAATTTAACTTTAACATAAAATTAAAAACATAAAATTTGTTGATATGATAAGTAAATTAAAAATTGTTTTATAGTTTTGATTTTTTTCAGGTTGCTTTTTATTTTTTAATAAATAAAATCTCATAATACAATAAAAAAAAACTACTTTTAAATAATAAGGAGTACATTACACTGATTTAGGCAATTGATGCTGGACACATGATAAATGAATGATATATCATGAAACATTAACCTTAAAAGAACAGAAAAAAAAAAACAATAGAATTTACATAAAAACTTACTTTTACTTTAAAAGGAAATTTTACATCAGAATTTTCATATGTATGACAATCCGTAATAGAAGTTGACAAGTAAGCAAGTGTAACACCAACAGCACAAACTAATATAGCTTCCAAAATACGAGCAACTGGATGTTTTACATACCTAAGTAATAATATGTTAGTAACAATTTGATGATTTAAATAATAAAAATTTACTCATATAATTTTTTACCTCATTCTAAATACAGTAAGCTTATAGTTCATATGATTATATAATGCCCCAAGCAATCCTCCTAAAAATACAAAGGCATGTTATTAAACACACACATACACACACTCATATATATAAATGAGTAACAAAGTTTTATAAAAAATAATAATTTCACACCAATTATAAAAATGTTATAGGTTAAAAAGCATGTAAACATAATTTATTCTACAAGTTTTGAAAATTAAAAATTTGTATACATATTCTATTTTATTATGAATCATTAATTATCTTCATAAAAATATATCATCTTATAAAAAGGAAGTACATTATACAATGTTCAGCAATTTCTTGATAGGTTCAAACAAAAATTCAATAATTATTTCCCCAACAATCAAAGAATAAACTCTTCTTACAAAAAACATAGGTAGTTAGATTCACATAAAAATTAAAATATTTATCACTTATCACTTCAAAATATTAACCATATTTATGAAAAAACTTTAACATATAAAAGACAAGATTCTTTTATACAAAGTTAAGCAGGAACCTATGCACATGGGTACTTGTTGAATTTCAAATGACACTTCAAATGTCACATCAGTTGCATTCATTTTATAAGATTTGTTGTCATGTGCTTTCATTAATTACTAATTTCTAACAAATATATCCTGTTTTATTTATCAACGATTTTTCTATTTATTGATTCATAATTCTATTAATTTTACAATGCTGTATGAATGACACTCATAAATACCACTGATTATATATTCTAGTTTTTAAAAATTCAAAAGTAAATAATTAATATAAAAAAATGAAGTACATAAAATAATTTTGCCTGAAACCTCATAAAAAAGATTGTATGAAATAAATTCCCGAGCTATTGAAGTTATATTATAAATACATTCATTATTATTATGAAACATAAAAGGAAAAACTGCTTTTATGTTGCATAATAAGGGCATGTTTGAATGATCAATCAACTTTATGGAATTTGTAGATGAAATCCATATAAAAGAACTTTCAAACTTGAAACAGCATTATTTCAAGACTAATAGAAAAATAAATAAGTAAATAAAAATTCCATTTTTTTCTCCATTAAATTAAGTAAATTATTATAAAAATTAAAATACAAATCTATGCATGCAAACTGATGTATTCATAATATATAATAAATAGAGCATATAAAACAATTACCCTAAATTATTTAATCAATTGATCAAATGAAATTAATAAAAACATAACATTTGAATATATATACTCATACAATTTAAAAATAAGATTGATATAAAAAAGTATTCAAATTTCCGTTCATAATTACTTTTATTCTACAACTTTATACAAAGACTATCTAAAAGTAAAATAATGGGTTAACCCTTCTTTGCATAATGGTGGAAATTTCCATCATAACCTATAATGCCCAAAAATTATATAAAAGAACAAGTTCACTTTAAGTTGATCGTGTTTGGATACCTTTTTAATGTCCATTGCATAAAAAGAAACATAGCTGTCAAAAATAAAAATAAACATGAATTATATCATATATATTATTTGAACATGAATTATATCAACTTGATTTATTTCACCAATAAAGAAAAAATCATGCAAAGAAGGATTAAATAACCATAAAAATATATCAAGGACTAAAAACAACTTTCAAGTATACTTAAATTAAGAAAATATCATAAATTTATTTAAGATTTTTCGTTAAAATGTTTTAAAATAAATATAAAAATATACATTAAAATTACTACAAAATAAAAAGTTTACACATTAATTTAGGTTATTTTTATATTTTCATCTATGTAATTGCTACCATCATATTAAAATACTAACAAAACAAATTATTAGCTAATAAGGATAGAATAAAACACATCACAAGCTAAATCCAATCTATGAACTGAATGTTTACTATGGTAGATTAAAATATTTTTTTTTGGGAGGGGGGAAGAATGCTACCCTCAAATACATATCTTTTCACAGTATAAACTTTATAAGTGTAAAACACATTGTGAAAAGAGAATGGATACACTATATAAGTAAAAATACGTTAAAAATCCCCTATTACGTATCACAAAATTATAAACAGAAATGAAATTTGATTTATTCTCTATTCTCAATTTCAATTATAAAAATTGAAATGAGAATAGAGAGTAAGTCTTAGGATGGTCATCATAAATATTTTCTTCTTGTAATATGAGATTATTTCTTCCCCTTTTACATATATATAGCAAAGACAATAATGAAAATAAGAAAAGAAAAAAATAAAAGTATACTTCACTCACCTATAACACCCATTATCATATAAAGAGGAATTTCGTTTATGGTATAATCTAAATTCTAAACAAAAAATAAAAATACAATATAAGCAAAAATGTAAGTTTAAAACAAGTATTTAAGATTAAAATATGGCTTCGTATTAAATATTTTAAACATAAATACTAAAAAAGAACTAAAAATCTATTTTTTCATTCCAATGACATATCAGCATATGTTGCAAATTTATTATTAAGTTCCAGTAGAAAAACATACCATTACAAACACAAAATTTGTAACAAATTTTTTAAAGAAAAAAAATTATAAATTATTTCATCATTCACTCTACAGATTTATTTTCAAATAAAAACACATTTCACTTATAATTACAGACAAGTGCACTAATGTAGACCAATTTCAGAATTATACTTTTCCCTGGAATACATTGAAGACTATTATAAAGTTTACTTTTAAATTCAAATTTTAAAAGATTTAATAATTTGAGTCACTGTTTTTCACATAATATAGATTTTTTTTATTGGCAATCGACAAATGCATAACCTATACCCTCTTTCTTATAAAAAATTAATTTCATTTACCAACAAAAGTTAAATAATTATAATTATACCCATTAAACATATAGTAAATTAATAAACATAATAAAATTAATATATATAATAAATAAATAAAAATGTATATAATAAATTAATATACATAATGGATGAATATTAAAAGAAAACATAATTTTATTCTTTCTTTTAAGCTTCTTTATATTTAAAAAAATATTTGATCAAATTAATTATTAAAAACCAGTCTCAAAACTTTTATGTAAAATCAAAATAATTATTAAACAAAAACATTCATTTGAAAAATCAAAAGACTGAAAGAGAAATTAAAAAAATCATTTAAGTAGTAACAATAAAAATTATGCTAGTAAATTTAAAATAACATACAAATTCTTGCAATTTGTTTTAGCAAAGCTAATTTAAAAGAGAATTATTTCTTGATATTAAAAAATGTTTCTGATTTTAAAAATAACAAATTATTTCTGAAGTTTTACATTCAAATGAAATATGTTTCAATTCGTAATTTTTTAAAGCTAAAACATTCATAGTGAAAATTACAAATCCAAAAATTTTGAAGGTTAAGATTTGAAATTATGAGCTAATATGATCTATAATAAATAGCTTTTATGACTGGAATTGAATAATTTTTCAGGAAACTAACACACTTATTTATTATAACAGAAGGTAATGACACATGGAAAATAATTGTACCATTATAGAAAGTGTAAATATTTTAATTGATAAATAATTTTAAATGCATAGTTCATTATTATCATATTTTGATTTTATAGTTGAAAATTTCATTATATATTTTTATTACAATAAAAAAGTATTTAGAGATATCATGATCATCATAAATTAATAAATGGTTTGGTTGTCAGTCAACAGTCAATTTTTGTACATAATGGCTAATTAGAGAAACCACTACAAACATCCATGTCTAAAATGGGATTCAAACCTACAAACCGTTGAATTTCTGGCTCGAGCGTTAACTATTCAATTGCCAGCTCAGCAGAAAGACAAACATGAATCTAAGAAAACCAAACGTTATGCAGATAAAATTTACATGTTTAGAACAAGCAATATGACGAGAAATTTAGAAATATTGATGCTACTTCAGGCTTAACCTTGCCACTAAACTGTTGGTCAAAAGTAGGAGAACCTTGAGATTTATCAAGATAATTGCCAATACTCCATACTTCATACTTTCAATAAAATATAAAGATACAAAGAAGAATATTAAAATCCAGCAAAGAATACATAGAAAGAAATATTTATTATCTCCTGACTGCAAGATCAATGATTTTCCAAATGAAGAGCCATAAAATATTAAGATAGTTAAAAAAGCTAAATGACAATATTACAGACTAAATAATAAAGAATTAATAAGTATATAAGACTTCATAACTTTAATGAAATCTTCTTTAATTTACTTGAAAATTACATAAAGAAGGCAACTTTTATACTTGTTTTTAAAATAATTTTTGATGAATACTTTTATAAAAATTTTATACTATTGATTTTATTATAAAATAAAATCTTATTGAGTTAGAAAACTTATGAGTAAGAATTTATTTTTTGTTTATAAATTATCCTAGATTATATATTAAAATAAAAATTACTCTATTCTGTTAAAAACAGTTTTAAAATTGGCCATCAATTAAAAATGTCTTAAGCTCCACAAATAAACCCTCACTCTAAGTTAACTAATAATATTTTTATTAAAATCATAATATAGGAATATTGTTATGAACTGGAAAAGAAATAAGTTTAAAAATTTAATTTTAATTTAATAAAAAATATTTTTGATTTACAATAATTTTGTAAAAACTTTTACTATAACAAAAACACTGGAAGTCATTATTTCATTTTGTTTTTTATTTTCTTAGTTTCTCTAATCATATTTATGGCGCAGCTAATCCTTACTTGGACTTTGGACCATTGAAACCAATCAACCTAATCAAATTTAATTGGATATTTATATCATTTATCACATAATTTTCAGAAGCTACTCATCAAATGCAAGTAGTAAAAAATGCAGTATCTGTAACCCAAAATATGAAAAATATACTTATTTTTTAAAAAAATATATGAATAATATACTATTTGTTAAAATATAAATCATTTAATAATTTAATAATCATAGATTTTTTAAAATTTGACACTGTTGTAACAAGAAGCATTTTAGAACTCACATATATTATGAATGTGGAAATCATTATGGAAAATATTAATAAACATTTTTTTAAAGATATAAAATTAAATGTTTAAAAGGGGGAATATTTTTAAATATAAATTAAATACATTTTTAGATTAATATATTTTTTTAAAGATTGATTTTAAAGATAATTAAAATAAAATTACATTTACCTCAAATTTCCCGAAGTTCACTAATCCAGGAAAAGAAAGTAGACCATATTGATGGTAATATGCACTCATAACAAAATTCAGAGTAAAATATGATACCATTGAACAGAAGAACTAATGTTGAGAAATAAAGTAGTGAGATAATATTTATTTTATATTTAAAGAAAAACATAAATGAAAAATATGAAGAAAAATTATTAAATGATTAAAATACTTCAGTAATAAAAAACAATGTAACTGAATTTCAATACTTGATAAAATTGGAGTCACAATTGATAACTTTAATTGATGTATAGAGAAGATATTTTATTATGAAATTCTTTTAACAAAAATTATAAATTTAAACTATTCTGAAAAAAAAACTATAACTTTTTAAAATCTGAAATATTTTATAGAATATGTAGAGTTAAAAATATTCTATAATTGAAAAAAATCAAAAATATTTTTAATGTGTATATATATATATATATATATATATATATATATATATATATATATACACACCATAATTTTAATATTGTATTATAAAATTATTGTCATGTTTTAGTGGTTAAGAATAGCAGAATAGCTTTCAGAACAGTTGTGTGTTAAAATTTGCTAACACTATTAGAATACAGTAGGAACTAATAGAAAGAAATTATTTAAATTAAGCTACATGCCTCCGAAAACTTACATATCATATGAGATAGTGAGTATAAATACTATTGAACATTATAGAATATGCAATTTTAATAAAATTAACTTTTACTAAAAAAAGATAGAACAATATAATTGCTTAGTTTTACAAAATAAATGTTAAATTATACAAATAATCAATTATATATAAACTATAAATATTTTTATTTTAGTTAATTTTCAAGCTGTAGTCTTTTAAATTACAAATTGAAGAACGAATAATAAAGATAACTCACTATGCGCCATGTTAGTGCTTGATTCCAAAAGCTGGCACCTTCTTCCAAACTGAATAATACACCACCTATGAGTTACAAGTGAAATCACTTTTGTAATTGAACAAATACAGGTATGTAAAAAACGATAAAAAATTTCTGATTAATCTTTATAGCAGTAATCCTTCAAGAAATCAATAGTTCGCTGGAAAAATCAATAAATTAAAAAGATTATAAATTATACATTTTAAATCTGTATTATGTGTAGTATAAATATTGTTTCCAACATTTATAAACTAAAAACAAAAACAACTTTTTTATTAACTAAATTTTTTCATCAAAGCTATTAGAGATATTAATAGAAAAGTTTTATTTATCGAACAAGACATTCATTTTATTTTTTAAACCTTATTTTTAGATCTTCTTATAAATTATTTAATACTTTTTTTGAGTGAAATAGGAAACAACTTCTTAAAATTTTATAATAAACAAAGCATTTAATACCTCATTTCAAATCATAATTTTAGGTAATTTATATAAAATATTTCCAAGAAAAGGTAAGCATTTAAATGCAATATTAAATAATTATCTTGTATTAAGAATAATAAATTACATACAAGTATATAGTTATTATTAGCATTTTTAATAATTGTACATTCTACTCTATTTATGTATCTGAGCATAGTACAGCAGAATGTTATGTATCATATTGTGTACCTAGTTTTCCCTTTAATGTCTATGTTAAAAAATTGAATTTCCCAATTTTGTTTTTAATAAATAAGCATTTAAATTTAAAAAAATTTTATTTCTTTGAAACTTTTTTATGTTTTAATATGATCATAAAATACATTATTTTTCTTATAATCATTTATTTTAAATTAATATAATGAAATAAATATATTGTTAATGTATATAAATTGTCTTTTTAGAAAATGAAGATTTGCCATTATGTTTCTTTATATTAATGACTAATAATATCATTATTGACATAATTTCCAAGGAATTTAAATAAATATATTCATAAAATAACAAACTCAAAATCATTTTTAATTAACCATTTCATTTTTTCCAGCCAAATGAAATTAAGTAAGATGAGATTAAGATTAATATTAGATATGAAAATTAAAATTGAGATTAATAAATTTTGCGGAACATATATAACTCATTTAAGGTATATGAATACATCATGGAACACATGTAATCATATTTTTTTTGTTGTTCATCATAGATGTATTATAGAGAATTTGCAACTCCATTTATTAAATATAAATTGGAAAAAAAATAGTTATTTTTTTGTTATGGCTAAATAGAATGATTTAGATAAATTATAATATTGTTTACAGTGTTTCATTTTAATTTGTACTCTAACTTTCTGTCATAATCTGTAATTAAAAGTCTTGAAAACTTAATTAATAGTTTGACAAGGTCCATGGAAATATGTTCTCCAATATTACCAATATTTAATGATACAATTTTATTCAATGAGATAAATCAAATAAATTCTGAATTATTTTATATTGACATAAAATATTTTAATTATATAATTTTTGCTTCATTATAAATTTCAACTTTAATAAATTTTTTAACTAATTTTTTTAAAAATTCTTTTTTTAAAAAAAATATCTATTCTTTATGAAATAGTTAACAATTATGCTTGTTTCAGATTTAGACTTGACTATAAAGAAAGTTACTAAACATTTATTTGGATATTCAAAATAAATCTTAAACAGTTGATTTCTTTTTTAATATGTAGGTGGGGTCATCTTTTCATACTTATGAAGTAGTATAATTAAAAAACTGCATTATTCTTTTAAATAAATATTGGAATGTTCATGGCATTATAAACAAATTAATTTCACTAAAATTTATTAAATATTGGAACAGATTTTGGAATTTATTGTTCCATTTTTTCTGTTTTTCACAACTTAGAAAAAAGGAAACGGTTACTTTTCCAATAAACCTTTGCATTTTGATTAATTTAATTAACACTTTAGTAATATTAAGAAATAAAGTATTTCAATTCCATTTTGTTTCTTTTCATTATGATTTATTTGTAAAACGTTTCTTCAAAAAGCTGAGTAAATTAAGATGAAAAATATCTGTAATCAAGCAGCTATTGCTAAAAACAAATTATAAATATTAAGATATTTCTGAATTCACATAGTTTTTATCTTTAATATATCTTTTTCTTTTTAATTAAATAATTTTAACATAATTTATAATCAGGATGATATTCTATTTGTTAAAAACAAATTTTGATTAAATAATTCAACAAATCTTAATCAGAAACAAATTCAAACAATGAAATCAGCTAAATCTGCCTCACTACTACAATGTGATCTGAGCCATTATCAACTGTTCCATTATTTCAAAATCCTCTAGTAGTTCAAAAAAATTTATTAGCTATACATGAACAAAATATATAGCTAATAGATTAGATATACAAATATGCTAATCATATTTTCCATGCTTTTTTGTATTTGATTCCTCTAAATAAATTACAAACTGCCCACAACAAAAAAGAGCATATTTACAAAATTGGTCGCAAAGATTTTTTATTTTATCAAAACAAAAATATTCAGTATGCAAGCTCATTCTCAGTATGTATTCATCTCTCATCTCATGCATGCAAGCTCATTCTCAGTATTGCAAGCTCATATTCAGTATGCAAGCAAATGGCCCAAGCTTTTATAATCTCTTTTTATTGTCCAACAGATATTTACTGTTATGCGAAACTTTTAACTGCATCTTTCTTTAATATCTACCCCTTTGAATTATTACTTGGGGTAGATATTAATGTAAGATGCAGTTTTGTATTTTGTTGTGATAAAAACCAAAATAATTTTTGATGGACTCATCCATCAAAATCAATAAATTTAATTTTAAATTCTTAGAATTTAAAAAAAATACTCAAAATTAATCTGATTAAACCAGATTAAATTCTTCATAATCAAAATCTTGTTATACATACCAACTGGAGCCCCAAATGCTGCAGCAACTCCAGCTGCTGCACCAGCAGATACAAAGTCTCTTTTTTCATGATCTTCTCTGAATTGTTCAAATATCTACCAAAATGCTTAAAATTAGGAAAATTTTCTTTGAATGAATCATTATTTAAAATATATACAATGTAAGAATTCCCTGTATTGTTTTCAACAATTATATTGCATTGTAAAAAAATAATATACTTTTTTGTATATTAACATAAAATAATATAATTATTCAAATCAATATAAAATTTTTTTATTAATAATAGATTTTTATATCGACAAACATTACTTAAAACCATACGATAATAATTAAGTTTAACATTAGTATTAATAAATTGCAAATATTGTAATGAGCACAATTATCAATAATGTGCAATTAAAAAAATATTGTGCAAATATCAGCCTTTCTTTTGATGATTGTTGTTCACATACACCTTATTTTAAAATTAATAAAAATATAAAACATATTGAATTTTGAAATAAAAATATTGGAAGGTTTAATAAGTAATTTGTAGTTAAAAAAAAAAAATTTCAAGATTATTGAGAAAAATTTAAAAAAAAAAAATTAAAATTCATATTTGCATGTTGCAATTTATTACTTGACATAGAGTTAAGAGAAAAAATCTATGTTTTCCCATATAAAGACTAGAACAAATTAGACCATAAAATGAGAAGTTAAATTATATGATAACATACAAACAGGATTTTTTCATTTTATAATTATGACTAATAACAGTTAATATTACAAATCAATATTATGAGTTGTAATTAAAAATTACTTTGAAAATGATGATTTTATCAAAAGTTTGACTTTTATATATTCAAGCAAAATACTTTCCTTTTATTTATTTACAAGCATGAAAAATACTTTCACATACAAGTTTACTTCATTTCCAAATTCAGATTTCCCTTTATTTAGAAGTTAAATAAAAAAAAAAAGATGGAAATAAAAAATTTTTAATTTTAACCACTGTATATAAAATATTATTGACATAAAGGAAAAATAGTCATTAACTCTCTATATCAGGGGTGGCCAAACTTTTACGATCCGGGGTCTACTCCACATTTAAAAAATCGAAGGCAGTCTACCAGTGGCAGAGCTAAATTTTGAGTAATCTAGACATAGGAATGATGTAGTTTTTCTAGGTCAATTACTTTCTTTCTTTTTTTTTTAAACAGTGTTTGCATGCTAAAGAGAGAGTTTTTTAAACAATGATGGCTACTGTGTATGGGTCTGGTAGTAAACGACTTCACAATTTGGCTACAATTAGAGAGTGTAATAATACAGACTATGCAACATCATAGTTTGAAATACCATCACCTATGTTTGCATTCTTGGGAACAGATAAAGCAATGCTGAATGGGTGCCACCTTCTAATACTACCCTTTCTTTAGGAAATGTCTTATGCTGTTTAATATCAGGATAACATCTGATTGCACAGAATGAATCAGACAATAAGCTCTGTAATGTATCCGGATGATTCTCTGATCACCTATCTAGCTTGATTTCGCATCAACTGAATATGTTTGTGATGTGACTGTATGCCATTTGAATAGATTGCCACTATTCAGAAGAAAGCTGTGGTTCAGAAAACAGGGATAGCTATTCTTCAAAAAACAATCTGTGCACTCTTTGAGTCAACGTCTATATGTGTTTTTAAGTGTATTACCAATATGTGTATTTAATGTATCCCAAACGTGGTAACAAATTTTTGAGCATACCATACAAGAAATCTATTGAAAATTAGTTATTTAATTATAATTATTTATTAATTATTCTAGTGCTTCATACTATAATGAATATCATTAATTATTGTCCCACTTTTTATCAATTTTCATCACTTCCTGCACATGCATACTAGATATTACAACTTCACTGTCACATAGCATATATTTAACAAAAAAAAAAAAAAAAAAAAATATGTGGAAAATTCTTTTACCTTCCACATAAAAAATAATTTGAACTACAGGAGGAATATATTCAAATATGTTCTTGTAAATCTAATTTAAGTCTACTTAATAAAGCAACTTTTGAAACTTATTTTAATAAAATATATTTAATCTCATTATTCTCAAAAACTATTCAGAACATATATACTAGGACAACTGCCTTGATATTTGGTAATAAAAACTCTCATTGGTGGGTCTAATGCAATTTAAAATATACTCTTTATTTTAGCACCCTCTATAACCTATATTAGTGCATAAGGTAGACATAATATTATTTTTCCGTTCGCCAGTTTTGGTGATATATCTAGGTAGTCTTTATAATACAAAAGTACCAACTATTCTTTTAAATAAATTTATAGAAATTATTTAGCAATCCTTTTGAGAGACATCACTTTAAGATCAATATAATTTAATAATTAAACAAATAAACTTGTTTGGTAACATTCTATTAAATGAAATGCATTAACTGGTTAAACAATCATAAAAATCATAAATCAATTCAGAAATGAATATTTCTCTATTTTTTTGGTAGTTTATCAACATTTTAGGCACTTTGAACAACCTTCTAGGTTTTTGTTATACTGATTTTTCTGATTTTTGACACATCGTTTGTAACACTGAAGTTTTTAATTTTTACTTTCTTCTTTTCAATTCAAATTATCGTTTCACTGATATACATTTTTAAATAATTTTCTTAAGATTTATTGTATAAGCGAAATAACAATTACAATTCAAATGTTTTGCAACTTTTAAACACATTCAAAACATAGATAAAAAAAAAGTATTAATTTTTAGAAGTAGTAAATATCCATATACATTTATATTTGGGTATTTACCACTTCCATAGATCAATAATCATATCATATAATCTCTTTCTCCCCCCTCTCTCTCACACACATAAAATAAATAAATGTGATATGTTTAATGAATTCAAAAATAATTTGCTGTCATCAAAAAGAGCAGTTCTTGCCTTTAAACATCTTATAAAACAAACTTAAAATATTTAATCTATTGATATATTATTTTTCTCATTTCTTAATAAAAAAAATGTCAGTTTCATTTTTTTAAAAACAAGACTTTAATTAAGCTTCACAACATGTAGTTAAAAGATAAAAAATACATAACAGTTTTACTTATATACGTTATGTGTGTGTATGTGTGAGAGTAAGTGTGTGTGCATGCATGCATGCCTGCATGACTTTAATTATGTAAATTAAAATTATTTTTATTTGACATTTCTAAATGCTTCTTTTTTAAAAACTAAAAAAATTAACAACCATATTTTAATATAAGATGAATGATTCATTATTTAATGTTAAAGGATTTCTTTTACATGTGCTACTATTGCTTAGATCAGTGAACACCAAACCTTTTAGAATTAGGTACTAGTAGCTTGCAGAGACATCTTTGAAGGATCACATTAACAATCTGGTTGACGAATCTTTTAATTTCTCAACACATAGAAATTATTTTAGAATTGAAATAGTGAATTTAAAAAAAAATCACTTCATTTCACAGGGGTTTCAATTATTGCAGTTTATTTAATTACTTTTAATAGAGATTGAAGCTGAATAATTTGCTCCTTGCATTAAGGAATACTTTGCTTTCCAAGACACTGCTACAATAGAGTTGGAAATGATTGATAATCAAAATGATTTATCCGTAAAGTAGCTTTCTTCAAGCTCTTAAAATATTTTGTCATTTGTTTTTAAATAATAATAACCAGTTTTAGTCCAAGTTTACCTAAAAGTCAAGACAACTTCCAGTTCTACTGTAAAGGAATGCCTTTGTAAGTACTAAAATTAACTGAAAATCAGTAGAAATAGATCTCCTCAGACAACTATATTTGAACGTGGCGTTTTTACTTTAAAGGACTTTCTGATGTAAATAGTTACTAAAATGATAAAAATTTTCTATTATTACAATTGTTATTTATTAATAATTAATTACATTTCAGTTAATTTCTTAAGACAGTTCAACTCAAACTTCTCTTTTGTTATACTGTTGTCTCACTGTTAAATTAATATTGATTTAATATTTGCTAAAATTGAATTCATATTTACATAATTAATATGATTTTATATTTACTAGAAAGTACATAAATGTAGGACATTAAAAAAAAAGTTGGTAGTTTCTTTGGTTTGTAGCTAAAAAGTTTCATAAGTTTGACATCAGAGTGATTTAGATAATTGAAAAAGCATACTTGTCAAACAAAAACTTACTTTGCAATTTTTCCTCAAAGTTTGACTTTTTCCTTGAGAAATTCCTGCAGCAATAACTGCACCACAATGAATCATTGGGCCTTCCTACAAATATATGAAAACAAATATTTAACAATATACTGCTCATAAAATAACTAGTTTTAATTAATAATTTGATAAGAACTGCTATCTTAAGAAGTAATTTTAGTAAATTACCAACTAAAGAGTAACTTTTTAAGGTGTCAGCTCATAAAAGTTGATTTTTAGTAAATTGAATGAAGGAATATACACTCATTACAATTTTTGCCATATAAAAGTCAAGAATAATTACAACATTATTTCCTTTTACAGTTAACTTTTATCTTATAACTATATATCAGATAAAAATTAATTTTTATTGAATACCTAAAAATAATTTTTATAATTTATCTTCAACAATAAAAAACATTAATTCAAAATGATAATAATAAAACTGTTTTTTTTTAATTTCTGCTAATATAATATAAGTAGAAAAACTAGAAAATACCTTTCCAACAGCTAAGCCTCCTAAGACAGATGTTACAACACCAACAGCTTTAACAATTAGTGTCTTAAGACGAACAACTTCAGGTACTTTAACTCCATTGAGGTAACATTTTATCACAGGTATACCACTTCCAGCAGCAACAGGCTACATGCATGTAAAAATTTAAAATCTAACCTAATAATACCTTAAATTATTTATTAAAAATCCATAAAAATTTTTTCACTTACTGCAACAAACACTACTAAAAACGATCCAATAGCCACAGGAATAATAGAAAATAAAAGCCAATAAGAATATGGTTTGATCAAACAGCTGTAATTGGTACATTCATTAACACCTAATATAAAAATTAAGGTAGAATATTTGTTTTTTATTCTATTTAAAATTGTAATGATTTTAAAACTATGATACATTTAAAAGTTAGAAACACAAATAATTATTAATCAGATACTTCAATAAAATCTTTACACAGGTTAAAAAAAAAAAAAAAAAAAAAAGTTAAATTTTTCCAACATTTTAGTTGATCTTAATACATTAAGTTTGAAAAGAGTCTTTGTTAATAATATAAAGAATTTTAAACAATTCATTTTGTATATGAACTTATAAAAGATGAAAATATAATGACATAACAAATATACTGAACAAATGAAACTGAACAAATATAGTAATTAATATTATTTTATAAGAACTCTGTTTAACTATTGCATGATATATAGAACAATTGGAAGAGCTTTGAATAATATCTAAGAATTTAAAATAAGAAAATGAATAAATTAAAATTAATTAGTAATTTCTAAATATTAAAAATATTTAGAACTTATTCTTTATTTAAAAAAAATTAAATATTATTAATATTTTACCTTAGATAAAGACAAAATCAAAAACTCTTGAGATATAAAAAATAGTGTCCCAACCATAATAAAACATATTTGCTTCATAACTTAATTTAAATACACCAGTGTCTCCTTTAAAAAAATAAATTTTCAAGATTATAATTTTAGCTTTTTTGAGAAAATACTATGAAATATATTTTCTGAAATTTTGTCTGCCAAATTATGATTACTACTGTGACTTATATTATTTAACAATTTGGGGCATTTCAAAAACAGTGAAATAATAAAAAATTGAGAATAGAGAGATTTTATTTAGAACTAGCTCTTATTTGAAAACTAATTTGAAATTCTTAAATAGTAAAACTAAAAAATAACAAAGGTTTGATTTTAAAAACTGCAAATAACACTTTAAAATATAAGATAAAAATCTAATTTAAAAAACAAACTAAAACTATGATAGTGCAATAATAAAATTAGTGAAAATTGCAAATTAACAAATGTCATCTCCTGAAATCAATAGCAAGAAAACATTTTATAATAGTATACCATTTTAATATATAAAACATATTTAAAAGGATACGATCAGCTAAAAATTGAAATTTTAAGTCTGATAATATTTCAATTGCTATTGTAATAACAATAGCTGTAAATGCTGTAAGCATTCCAATCAAACAAATAATGAGCCATCGTAGAATAGACACACTTGTTAATTTCTAAAAGAATTAAAAAGGATTTCCCCGATATTAACATAAAATATAGATTAATAAAAAAAATATGAAAAATTTGTTTAGTATTCATAAAATTTAATAAAATTAAGAGCAAAACTTACATCCAAATATTTAAGAAATGGCACACATTTGGTATCTGTTCCTTCAAGTATCTAAAAAATATTATTTAAATTAAAATATTTATTTTTGTTGGCAAAAGAATAACTATTCTTTATCAGAAAAGACAAAATAATAATCATACAGAACATTTTTGCCTTAACAAAACAATGTTTAAAAACTAAGGCAATATAATTCATAGACCAAATGCTTGGTTGACTGTCACTCAATGATCCCTTTCAATACAAAGCTAATAGATTAAAACATACAGTTTAAAGTAAATTCCAAATCAGTTCAACCATTAATGCCTAATGTAGAAATCAAATCTACAAATAATTAATTTAGAGGTCTAAATATTAACTAGTCAGACAATTCAGAGACAGAATACAACAAATTAAAACCATATTTTTAAGGTAAGAGTACATGATAAAAGTCCGTCATTATCCATAATACTTGAATTCATTGAATTCTACCTATTAAAACAATATCTAGTTTAAAAACAAAATATTTTTAAATAAAAGTTGCATTTGAAAAAAAATGAAATATATATTTTACAGATGAAATATGTTGAACAATTTTTAATTTTGATTTTTGTTTTAAAATGAAATCAGTTAATAGGAACATATCAAACACTATTTGCTCAACTAAGAGAACTTTATAACTCTGAGGTGTATTTGCAATTGAAAACATTTATTTATTTGAACACTTAAGTAAGGCTTTCGCTGTCTTAAAAATTTCCAAGATTGTTCTAATCCCTAAATCCTTAATATTTGATTTAAGAAACCAGAAGATTGGTCAACAAGAAATCAATTTTGTATGCCAATTGCAGAAGATTAATATAAAGACACTTTTCATTATTTGTACTAGGGTATGCTTATAGATAAAAAGAAAGACAAGAAATATTACATTAATCATTTTTCAGCAAAATTTCCAAAGGAGTGGTATGATTTTCTCTTTTTACAGTAATTACTTTTGTCTCTGCAAAAGGTAATTAAATTGGAAATCATTTAATTGCCTTTTGAAATAAGAGTTGAATTTTCAATTCAACTCTTATTTCAACTGAAGACTAAAGAGTGACAGTTCTCAACAAATGGACTATTAGTAAAGCTGAGTTTATAAATAAAAAATAATTAATTTGTGGAATTTTGAAATTACTTTTAAAAAGAATATAAATAGAAAAAGTTGCATTTAAAACAGCTTTTTTTATTAACTTTTTCGAGAATTTTTTTTAAAATATTATTCCCATTGTAAAATTAAAAAAGGCATTTTTTGAGCCACCTGAAACTGTTATAAGACAATTTCAGAATTGATATTATCGAACTGTAGACCAAATCCTTATTTGTTGTTTCACAGACTTCAATTACTCAAAATATTTAGAGCTAGGTTACTCAAATAATGATATTTGAACATAGTTATAACAAGGCAACTAGTAGAGAAGATTTGTTAAAATTAAACAAGAAAAACTTTAAAATTTTCAAGAATATTTATCTGAAATGTAATAAATTTAGAGATAGAAGAGATATAATGTTCTGATAAGCATTCAATCAAATTTAAAATATAAACTGTTAGGATGCTTATTTATATTTTTGATTTATTAAACTTAGTTAATTCATTCATAATTATCTTATTAATCTAATGCAGTGTTTAAATTTTCCCTTTAATTTAAAATCATGGAAAAAAAACAATACCCTTGTTTGTTCTTCTTTTTGCTCCAAAATAAATAAGGAATTTTCACAAATGTCATAGTCCAAACTCTAAGGAAGATATAAAAATTAAATTTAAATATTCACTTCAAAGCTTATATAAAAACATACAATTATAATCAGCACTACAACCAATCTTCCAAATAAAAAAAGGAGAGACAGAGATGCTGAAAATTTTTCTAACTTGAAGAGTTGACTCCATGCCTAACCTCAAATAATAATTTTTTTTAATTATGCTGGATTTTAATATTTATAATTTCCCTTAATATTTTTAAGATTTATTAATTATAACTCATTAATTTTGCTTTCAAAATGAATTTTAATGCATTTAATAAAAGACAATACTTTCTAATTTATGAAAGGAATTAGTAATTTAATTTCATTCTACCAGATAATAAAAAAATAATCTTTATTCACTATTTCTTAAGATTGCTTTAATATTTTTATAATGACACTTTACTATTTGTAAGAAATTTTAAAATCATTTTCTGATATCCTTTCCATCAAGTTTTTGATGAAGAGAATTTCTTTAATTTCATAATAATTCAATTGAACATTAAATTAACCTTAAAATTTTATTTCCTTAACATTTATGTATCAATCTCATTAAAAATTTCTGACCTTTCAATATAAAATATTCTTATATGAAAAATTAATTAACAAACTAAAAATAAAACAGCTTTCATATTATTAACATTATCAATATTTGTGTTAATTATGCCTGAATAATATAACCAAAAGATAAAATTTAAAGAAATATAGAACAAGAAAATTATCCTCAGTGTAAGAGAAAATCGTCTTACTAATTAATAAGATAATCTAATTTAATAAGCTAATATATTTGTTTTATGGATCAAACATCATTGAAATAAGTTAATTATTTTATGCTTTAATTTTATATTTCTAAATTTAATCAAAATATAGTTAGAAATATAGAATTTTTATAATATTCTGGTCTTTTTCTCATTAATTTCTTTCAAAAAATGGAAACTCTTAAAAAAAAAAAACTTGAAATGTCAAAAATTCTAAAATCTTGATTTCTACAAAAAAATTGGAAAGTTTAATACTGGAAAATTATTATTATTACATTGACAATATTAAGTTTGTTCCTTGAAAATACATTGAGATGACTGAGTAGTAAACTAAGAATATTTAAGCATTAGTACTTCAAAAAAATAAAAGAAATTAAAAAAAACAATAGAACAAAATAAACATGCATTAGTTAGTATCAGAAGTGGAACATGATAAATTTACAAGAACTTGATGAAACGGAACATTTAAAATAAATATATATACTACATCAACACTTAACCATGGAATATATTTTATATGTATATTAAAAACTAATTTTATAAACCAAATATTTAAACATAAAATTAATTATATAAACAAAAATTACATTTTATAAGCAATGGTAGAAATAAAATTATAATATTTAAAGTTCCATTTCCAGAAATAAAATTAGAGGTATTTCAAATACGTTTTGACTATTAAATAAATCTTTATTACATGTATTTGTATTAAAATATTAATAAAAATATTAAGTACATTACATTTAATTAATAGACTTGCTGGTATAGTTTCTGATTTAGTTTTTTGTGAAACCTGCTATTAAATAATTTCATTAAAATGTATTTGACACATAATGCATGTGCTTGAATGATTAATTATCATTCAAGCACATATATTACAGATAGGATTTGCACATAAAATGACTTAGTTTTTTATTAGTCCTTTTAGGCTTGAATCAAAGGTGCACCAAAAATAATCAAGTCATTAGTTATAGCTCTTATTTGCATTTTAAGCAAACAGTAGGATTGAAAACTCAAATTTATTTTATTGTTATTTGCATGGTAAAAAAATAACAAACAATTATATCTCCAAATTAAAATGTAAACAACCTAAATGAATTTTTTTTACATTTAAATCAATCAATTAAAAAAACTTGAATATATAAGAAAAATAACACTTTTCAATACATCACTTTTTATAATATTATATATATAGATAAATATATTGCTAATAAGAAAGAACAAGAGGAAAAATTTTCATTACCTCATACTTTTGAGATAAAAGATTTGATAGTGAATATGAAACTTTTCGATTGGATAATGATCCTTCAAGCATAGAGTTATAGCTGTCACTAAAAAATTGGGAATCACAGTCTCCATTCTATCAAATGTAAATAAGATCAGATAATTTAAAGATAAAACAAATATAAAAATCCTTTTATTAGTAAAATATATTAAAAGTTAAAAATAACCAAACTTCTACATACAGACAAATTTAACTGAAATAAAAAAAAAGGAATGGTAAACGTAAAACATTAAATAATTTGCATCAAGTTTCATAAAATATGATTCATATTACATTATAAATAAATTAAAGACAAATTAATTTAAAAACAATTTCAAATCATTTTGGGGTTAATATAAGTAATTACAAATGATTGTTGCCTAGGAGTTTACAACCTAAAAAACACTATTACTATAGTAAAAAGCTCATCTTTATCACAGGAGTACCTCATATTGGATATAAATATGCAATAATGCTTAATGCTTACATTAAAATTGAATGAGAAAGAATGTTCAGCCTACTATTTTTTCAATTTATTTATTTTCACTTAACAATATTTTCCAGTAACAAAGATTAAATATTTTTATTAGTGAAATAAAAAATTTTCAAATTACACTTCAGTTCTTCTCTTTAGTAATCATGTATTATCTATCTGGCTCATATCATTTAAAACTTGCAATAGAACTATTTTGCTTTTATAACAACTTTTGCATTCATATTTTGTTTACCTGACTAAATAAATTCCCCATTTAGAAATTCTACCAAAATGATTAAAGGACTGCAGAATTTAAATCCATTAACACACACCCCACAGGATATTATTAATTAGCTTAGTTTAAAATGATAAATGTTACAAAAAGTTATAATTCTTTTAAATAATACGTAAATTTGAAATTTTGAGGAGATAAGTCTTGAAAAAAAATTTTAAGGTAATATATGAAATTATATTTATTTTTTAAATAAACTATAAGTTGAATATATTAATTTTTCTATAATGTAAGTAAAGGAGAATAAATTTATATTCTTCAATATTTATTAAATAAAATTTAAAAAAATAACACTTGCAGAAATTTATTACAGGCACAATAGTTTGTTCAGATTGAGAATACTATTTTAAATAAATAAATTTAAAAACATTATTTTAATTTTATTAAACAATAAAAAACAGCTTAAAATTGCTCAATAATGACTTGAACATTAGTAAGATTTAGTTGAGAAATTTATTCCACTGTTAGTAGATTTCAGGTGAAATAAGATATCAAATTCTTTAGCATCCTCTCTTAGTTTTCTAGAAATGTTCTAATTAATTTGACTAATTTTTATGAAAAATTATATGATCTGAATACCCTCTTTCCAATTTTTTTTTATGCAAATATAACACCAATAAGTGTTTGACTAATAATACATGTAAACATTAAAAATGATCCAATGTGCATGATAAAAAAAAAGAATTTTTCTGTGTAATGTATCCAATGACATGCAAATCTTTTAAATAATCAAATCAGTTGGATATATGATAGCTATTTTTATAAATTTTTTTTCTAAAATGGGGTTAGCTATTTAGACACAACATCAAATTTAATAACCTTAAAAATAGGTTTTTTTTTCCAAGAACTATTAGCTTATTAAAATATATCTGACATTGATTGCATTTTCTTATCAACTAGCAATTAATATGAAGAATATGAAAGTTTTCAACTTTTATTTGAAAGTTAATATACCATAAATGAAATTTTAATAAAGGATTCATAATAATTATATTCTTATCTGTATTATTAATCATATTCTTTCGGAAAACATTAATTTTATTATTTGAGAAATCAAATACTTGAATTGATCAAGAAATAAATTTTTATGCTTTTACTTTAATGTGAAAATTCTAAAATTCCTTTGTGTGCTAATTTCAATAAGAAACATAGTTGAAAAAAAAAATTAAAGTACACATACAACAATAAATATACATTTAATTTTAAAATTAAAGGAAATGATGTTGAAAATTAGTACAGTAGCAAACATCTTCTTAGATATTAAATATCAATATGTTAAAAGAAAGTTTTAAAATCTGTTGTAATTTTTCAGCATTTTATTTTATATATTTCATTCAGCTATTATTTGTAAATTTCTAAATTACCAATTTAGAACAGTAAATTTCTAATTTTGCCTACACATTTTCAGAATTCCCTTTAACTTCAGAAGGCTGAAAAACAATCAGCAATAAAATCACTATGCTCCTGATGCAAAATTGCAACATATAATAAAATAAAACTCAACTATTTAACACAAAAAAATTATTTTGAATGACAACATGCTTCGAAATTTCATTGCCTCTTCATCATTAGCGTCAATTTTTCATGTATGCGATAAAAAAATTTTTGCATCACATCTTTATTATTGCTTGGTAATTAATTGCAGTCCAGTGGTACTGCATATGCTTTTTTCAGAAGTGTAAACCACAGTATAGTTGATTAAAAAAATAAGCACTGAATATAAATTTACCCAGTTGTTGACCCTCAACTAGAAGCATTACAGAATGTTTTTCAGAGTATGACACTAAGTGTTTGATTAAAAACCAAATGTTTAGATAGCAAAGGATTATTATTGATTGAATATAAATAATGGTAAAAATTTACTAAACAGTCACCTTTGGCAACTTTTTTAAAATTTTGCCAAAAATCTTGCCATTTTGCACAAGCAAGATCTACAAAAAAATATTGAAAAATATTGCCTGTCTGAAAAAATGGGTTGCCAGAAAATATTTATCTAACATTTGATAAATATTATTTATCAAATGTGGAAAAATTGCGCCAAAGGTGACCATACAGTAAATCTGATCCTAATTAATTAGCATTTTTCATAACTATGGCATATTATATTTACCATTATATATTATTATAATTTGAGGAAAATTATTTTTTTTCGCATTCATTGTCATATTACATATATTGTCATAAAACATATCTGTGATAGGAAAATGAAAGAACATTTGGAAATTGTAATTAACTAAAATCACCCTGAAATGCATAATTTTAACTCAAACTACAATTGATGGGAAAATTGGAAATCTCTCAAACATGAACAAGAACACGATTCAATCAATTCCTTGACTTTCAATTACATTGAAAATACTTTTTCATGCCTTCAAAATGGTTAAAAATGTAATCAAAATGAAATGCCAATATACTTCTTTATAAATAATTATTTGTTATTATGTATGCTTTTGTAACAAGAATCAATAGATATAACTAGCAAATATATACCGTATTTTTCGCCGTATAAGACGCACTTTTTCTCCCCAAAAATCGGGGGGAAAAGTACCTGCGTCTTATACGGCAAATACAAAAGCCCACCATGGCAAGGAATACAAATCAAAGATTCTGTCTTTACATAAGTTTGTTATTGATACAAGGAAGAAGAATAACTTTGAAATGAGCCAGATTGGGAACATGGATGAAGTCCCGCTAACGTTTGATGTGCCATCTAACAGAACCGTAGATAGCAAAGCAGCCAAAAGCATAACCGTAAAAACCTCAGGGCATGAGAAAACCCACTACTCGGTTGTGCTGTCCTGCTGTGCAGATGGTACCAAACTGCCGCAAATGTTGATCTTTAAAAGGAAAACATTTCCAAAAGAAACAATTCTACGGGGAGTCATCATGCACGTTATACAGTTGATATAAAATATTTTACTACAGAATTTGGTTCATAGTCTTTTTTTTCTAGATTTGCCTCCTTCAAAATTAGGTGCGTCTTATACGGCGAAAAATACGGTATATTTCTTTTCTTTTGTAAAAAAAAATAAGAAAAGGTACATATTTTCACTAAGTAAATTAAAATATTTAAAAACATAAATAAGTATTCTTTCTATAGAAGATGTACTTGTAAATAAAACAAATTAAAGCTTTTTTTTTTAAATAATAAAAAACTAACATTAAAAATACTGCAAATACCTGTAACTAAATAAAATTTAACATATTAAAAATTGTTAATCAATAGTGATATTTAAAAAAACACAAAAAAATAATATATATTTTCAGTTTTACACTTGAATATGCATAAGTTAAATAGCAAACATGACAGTCATTGGATAATTTGTTGAGAATAGTTTCTCTTTTTAATTTAATGATGAGTATTTTCTTATTGTATTCAATTAATGTTTTCTATTTTAAATCTGATGTTACTTGGTAATGAAAATGAAAGTTTCATCATAAAAAAAACTGCATTTTTTATATATTTTAAAACATATGCACACAAAAATATCTAAAAAACATAATTTATTTTACAAAAATAATTACACTAAATTAAATTATAAAATATATGAGTAAAATATCTTGACTTTTACATTTAAATAAGCGTGAGTTTTTAGAATGTCATTTCTTGAATATCATGAAAAAAACATTTAACTGCTATTAAAAATACAAAAAAAAGTTAAAATTTTAAAATAATTTATATGCATGATAAAGTTGTTACTTAAATAAACTGAATATTTAAAATTGTAAAATGGATAATAATTAACGTAGCTGAGAATCAAATTTGACAACTTTTCTATGTTTTTACCTACTTCATGTGTCAAAACTAATGTGGAATCTTCAACTGGATGTAAAAGTGGTGTTCTTTCACTTGGTTCTTTAAAGGAATTTACACTGCCCATTTTGGTACGATGATTGACAATGTCCCCCATATTAAAATTTTTCAGGAGTGTTCAGATTTTCTACCTTGTATGGAAGAGTTACATTATTATTCTAAAGTCAAAAAATGAAAGAGCACTCAGTTTACTTTGAATCATCTTATCACATGACACTCACTCACATGTAGTTTTTGTTTATGAAACGGAAACGCAGTTAAGCTATATTGAAAGAGAAGAAATCTGGCAACAGTGTATATTTAAAGAGACCTTCGTTCAACGGTTCAAAAGGCGAGTATCAAGTGAATTTCCCTTATTCAATGAAAATATTTGAACACAATGTATTCATATACAAACAAAAAATATTTTTTCTTTTAAAATTGAATTAATTTTCAGTAATTATTTATGAATTTAGGTAATATTTGCTATAATTCGTTTTTGAATTTTATCGACCTTAAGCATGAACTAAAATCCTATTTAGTGAAATGAAAATTAAAGTGAAACTCTCACATATTTTTCTATTTAAAATGGGATTTAACAATAATATTTAAGATCAATCACTAATGACATGCTGAAAACTGTATCTGGATTTCATAAACATTTTTTATTTACTTAATTGCCGCCCAACCTGTCTACTGGTTAGCGTACCTGACTACAGATGGGTGGGACCTGGGTTCAAATCCTGGCTCGGGCATGGATGTACTTTCTCTCTTTCTTGTCTTTGTCCTTTCTTGCTGTGTGTGTGAATGGTTGCCTACCCTATAAACGGGTACCTATGGCATGTGTGTACTGAGGAAGTCGGATTCCACATCAAATATGGTTCAGTTGGAAAAGTGGAGCAGCGCACCCCACATTGCCAGTCTGGCTGGCACACGACAACAACAACATTTATTTAATTGATAAATTTTTGATTTTATATTTATTTTGGAATTCTTATGTATTTGGAATTATTCATAGAAAAGATACAGATGTAAAATGAAATTTATCATATCTCTTTCTTGAAAAAGGATTAATGTTTAAATTTTTGAAGGTGAAGAATATAAGGACTAATAATAGTTAAATTTCACAATAAAAATTAAAAAGGTTTTTCATTTTTAGATTATGTAGCAAATTTTCCTATGCTACATAATCTAAAGATGAAATTCTAAAGTGTGATATTAACTATAAAGAATTCGAATTTGAATCTCTACTTGATTTTTATTGAGAATTTAAGCTTCCAATGCTGAGAAAAGAAAGGAGACGTTGTAATTTACATGGAAATTGTTGTAAATTACAACTATATTTTAAATTATAGTGCGTAAAAGATAATTAAATAATTATCAAAAAAATTATTGACATGAGACAATACATATTATAGATATGAAGAATAAAATGTATATCTTATCTTATCTTATCT